>JAGDYQ010000093.1:3540229-3585339 GCA_021962125.1 Bulinus truncatus | reverse complement strand
GAACTGAAGCTCTGTGCTTGGGCCTTGCACGTTAAGAGTGAATTACGAACTGGGGGAAACATTCTTGTCACTCGGATGTGCTTGAACCCAATCGGAACCTCCAACTTTACCACAAAGCCAAAAAGTTTTTTTTTTCAGATTCTAAAACATTGAACTTTATAGTTTCTAAACACGATACTTGCTTTAAAAGAATATCAACTTAACCTTGTATTCATTGCCAAAGTGAAATCTGCCTTGTCAGATCTAATCTTATGTACAGGAAAACTAGTCCGCTGCTGAGGGGCCTTAAAGTTGTTTTTTTTTTATTAGATATTTCATTACTATTGATTCTGACATATTCATGAAGTAGTTTTTCTTCCAAAACAGGTGTAAAGGTAGTTCATATTTTCTACAATTCTTAATACTAGACGTCTTCTATTTGGTGTCTTGTGCGGCCCTCATAGCAAATCAATGTGACTCATCCGGTCCAAGGGAGAGAGTTATATATTTCTGTTTTACATCGTAAGGAAGTAATGAATGAATTAAAAAATACTAATGTAAACAATAACTAAATATTAACTATTGTTAGTGCCAAGGGCGTCTCTAACAATTAGGGGAAGGGGGGAATTCAAAAGAAATGGTTCAAGAAAGGGCCCTTAACAACAATTTGTCCAATAATTCTCCGGAGCCCCTGAAGTTTCAAGGCAACTTCAATCTTACCTTGGTAAATGGAAGACAGTGAAGAGATGAGATGTGCAAATAAGAAGTATTGATGACGAATTCCCTCGGTGAGTTCCTACATTTTCAAAAATTACAATGGAAGTTGCGTTCAATGATCTTATACAATCGGCAGTTCTGTCAATAATATTTATGTCAAGAGAGTTGTCGTTCTAGTCAAGAATAATACTAGTTATAAAAGAAAAGTGATAGGCGAGGTACACATTCAGACAGGGCCACATTGATGATAGTTAAGCTAACTATAAGGAAAGACAATACGAACTCCGTCAATGTCTCCAGGATAAAATATGTTATTAGTGGTGGGGGGGGGGAGTACAGTCGTAAAATATAGTAGGGCTTGAGACCTACAAGTGAGCGCCTTTACATCAGTTTATTTCCCATACTAGCCCACAAATGAAGCCTTATATAGAACCCCTCAATAGACCTATGGTTAGGGCTCTTTAAAACCGTTCCAACGTCTCTGTCATCCTAAGTTATCAACTCCAAATAACCTCTTTGAAATAATGCTTGTTTAACACACTTCCTTCTCCATTTGTTGTGATAATAGATACAAATCTCTCTAAACTATAACCAACACAGGGGCAAGTATCGTGTGTGTTAATCGCCGTAAATGAAAACAGTAAGTCAAGCTGATTAATTTTGACACATTGCTCCAATGGTTCTCAGTTATGCATGGGGTACGCTTTAAAACAACAAAGAGTCTGAAGAAGGTCGCTAGCTTGCTTTGACTTATCCTGAAACCCCGGGCCCATGAATCACTTTAGAAAGATAAACACGTCAATTTACGAAAATAAGCTCATTATTTTTCGCGAACGAACGTGTTAGGTGTACCCGCGGAAATACTTTCGCGCTGTTTGGGATACAAGAAGGGCTCGATTTACCGCCGGGGATGCCGGGGATATATCCGGCACTGAGATCTGTCATCCCCGGCTCTGCTTTAGCTAATATATCCCAGCCGGGGATGAAACCATAGACATTTATCCCCGGCTCTGCAGACATTTTTCGTTCATCGAGCACTGGGTACAAGTTCGAAAATGTTGTGAGAACCGATGCACTAGTCAACACGTCATTTCAAAAGGTACATTGCTACTTGTACGTGGTTCTTTCCCCTTTATTCAACAATCGCACTATTGAAATACAATGATGAACATAGAACGAGTCTTTATTCCTTTTTTACTATTTCACTTTAAATCTTGACATTATATTAAAAGCTGACATAAAAAGGTCTAGGTTGTTATTTTTATCTTTCCATTTTCCAGAAATAAAAGTGACTGTTTTGCGGAAAACCCCGATGTGATGTACGGACAACACAGTCAGTTGTTGGTTTCGATTTTCCAATAAATTAAGATACTTGGAATTCATTGATGGTTTTTCCATTTTTTTTTTATATTGATAGATAGTTACGTTTCATTTATAGGTAGACAAACTTAGATCTGGAATAAATTATGTGTTAAATGTTGGATGAAAATTACACACGATATCATGTATATGTGTTCATCTATCAGTGAACATTTTTACTTCGTGTTTCTACCGATGACCTCTGACCCTGAACTTTGAAGGTATCGCTACGTAAACAAGACTTACACGCCTCCTAGTTGTAAAATAGGTTACATGTGTCTTAGATGTCTGTGTTGTCATTTTTACAAGAAAACGTACCGGGGACATATCATCCAGCGCTGTTGTTATCTGTAAGAAATAGATATTAAAACGAGAGTTATATGAACACTTGATGTTTCATCATACATAATACCCAGTAGTCTCAATGTAAGTATTATTAGAATGTGTTACATCTCTTAATGCATGGAAATAAATATTTATGCATTTACTCCTTTAGTTATTTCAGTAGAGCCCTTGTTATTATTTTGTTCACTACCGTTACTGAGCAAAGGTTAATATATAAATACAGAGAGAGATAGAGATATATAGATATAAGATATAGATAGAGATAGAGAGATACAGGTTTTGATATAGATAAATAAAAGATAAATGAATAGGTAGATAGTTATTTCTTAATTAAAACACACCTTCTGTAATTTCATCTTGACAAAAGTCTTTGATTATATCCGATTATCCAAGACAGTTGACTACTTTTTGTTTTGCCAAAAGCAATGATAATCAATTCAAAACATATTTGTTTCACTGTTGTATCACTAAACAACTAGTATCTAAAACAAACGACAGCGTTTTAAAGTTGTGAGTAAATTAAGACAATTGAATTGTTCATTTGCTTGATTAAAAATTGTCAGAAAAAGACGACCTTATGAAAAATCTCAGGTAAATAGGCTATAATCGCACGCTCCACCCTAAATTGCCCTTTTCAGTCAAGAAAATTCCTATGATGAAGGTAAAAAATCTTTCCAAAACAAACTAATTGCTTGGCACCTAATAGGTAGCGTTCATATGAACGTAGATACCAGACTCACAAATAGTTTACAAGGCCTGTCAATGGTGGTAATGTATTTTTAGATTTATAAGAAAACAAAAAATTAAGTCTGTTATTAAACCAATTCACCTGAGATATTTTTTTTTTGCCTTCTGTATCCCAGTAGTGGCGGCGGTGATTTTTTTTTTTTAAGATTCACTCAAATTTTTTCAGTAGTCTCATAATTTTCATCGAAGATCTTTATTTGTAAATGTTGTTTTATTTCCATTTGTTTGTAAACTTGTTTTTTTTTTTATTTACTCTTAAATCATTATCAAATGAAAGAAAGTCGAACTATGTCAGATGTTAATGGGAACTAACAAAACTGACGAACTATACATGATCACTTAAACATGAAGCCCTTAAAATTTGGTGATGGGCCCCCCCCCCAAAGATACGTGGTTGGAGGGCTAATACCTAAATACGACACCCCCCGTACACCACTAAATGTGACACATGACATCATCTGAATGTGACACATGACATCATCTGAATGTGACACATGACATCATCTGAATATGACACATGACATCATCTGAATGTATACGTTAGACTTAATTAAGTCCAAGAGAAAATGTCAACTGCCAACAAAATAGTAGACAGTAATTTTCGAATTGGGTCGATCTAAATTTAGCAAATGTTTTGTGCCGTTCACATTGAAACTACGGGATACTGTCCAATAGCATTTTAGTCCAGCAGCAAGTCATGTTCGGTCGTTTCTTGCAATGTGTACTTTCCAATTAACAACCGAATACAATTTTAATTCTTATAATACTTGCAGAATAATAAAAAATAATCCCCGGCATGGGGCTCCACTACAATCGCGTCTTACATTTTCCCATTGTTGTATTATTTCGTGTATTAAAATTGTCTAGCCTCAGAGATTAACACACTACAGAATTAGAGCAATGAACCCCCCCCCCTCCTTTTCCCCATAGCAGTATCCTAGACAAAGGTACATTAGGGAACCCACAGCTATAAACTTGCCGAAGACTACCGGTTGGAAAATGCTATAGTCTTTAAGATCTTTGAAAAATGGGTCTCTCACTCTGATCTATCAAACTATTAACTCATTTAAACCCCATATGACTAGTGAGTAGGTTGCCCATCATTATGGCAGGCTATAAAGTCTAGACTGGGGGTGGGGGCGTGGGGGGTTCCTAGTAGCGGGAGCAAAAGGTAGCCGCCTATATTTCACCTACCTATCCTTTCTAGTGGTTTGATATAGTAATCGTTTTTTTTTCTTTACATAAACATCTGCATTGACCAGAATACTTACAATTAAATTGTGATCATCGCTGATGTTAAGAAATTTATATATATATATATATATATATATATATATATATATATATATATATATATGTGTGTGTGTATTTAAACTTTAGAGTTCGTAGTGTGTTGAAACCATGGACGAGGAAAGTGAGCTATGGAGGATGCAAATTGATGAGCTTTTATCAGCAAGTCATGAACTACTGAATCCTTTTCAGCCAAGAAGACAACCAGACATGAGTTCAGTACTTCAGGAGATCTTTGGGTTGGACAGCAATGAATCTGAAGACGATGATGACCCGTCAGATGACGTGCGAGAGATGGAAGAGCTGAGAAACTTGTCCGCGGCTATACAGTTGCAGGAAGAAGAAAATGAAAGGGCACAAAGTAGCCGTAGAACCGTAGATCCTTTGATGCAAGTTATGGGTATGTTATTGGTGAGTGATATTTTTAGATCTAACTTACTTGTAGTTATCTCTCTGTAAGTTTTAGTCTGCTTTCATGATTATTTTTTGTTGTTAAGGGACGAGGTAGTTCAGTGGTAGAGATCATATAATTTTGCTGAAGGAATTTTCTCCGGTATAGATGAGGTTCCCCAAGTCCAACAAAGTGATGGGTAACTGACATTAAGTGGGAAAAAGTTAGATGAGGGGTGGGCAAACATTTCATATCGAGGGCTACAACGGGTTATTTAATTGGATATATGGGCCGGACTAAGAGCGGGTTAATTTATTGTTCAAATTATTGAAATGAAATTTAATGTAAATGTTATGATGTAATAGAGGGTAAATAGCCATTGGCCGTAGTAGGCCATTTCTGGATTACAAACTTGACACGGACATTGAATAAACCAATACATGTGAACCCATAAGGAAAACATACATTTAAAGGTTCATTAAAATCGGTAAGATAAGAGAGCCCCGGGCTAAAAAAAAAAAGGTCCGAATCTGACGTTTAGATGGCCCAAGACTAATCTGGCTAATACTAGATGTGAAGTTTGCTTTACATGTCCAGTCATTACTTTAGCCAACATGCCACTGATTTGAAAATAAAATTTGGTGAAAATTGGAAGCTTGTTATGTTTGACATATTTTTTTTTCGTCATAATAGATGCCTTCATCTGTTGCATCAAGTGACAGAGAAAGAGAGCTTGAAAGACAACGTGAGGAGAGTAGAAACCGAAGGGCAGAGGAGCTGCGAAGACATCAAGAAGATGCGGAGCGTAGGCGGAGAGAAAGATCAACTGTTGCATCGGCAACGGTCTTTTCAGTGTTGGAAAGAATGCTGGAGCCATCAAGGGAAAGAGAGAGAAGGGCAGCGAGAAGAAGAGAGGCAGAGGCAGACGCCGCGCGCTTGCGTAGAGAACATGAAGGAACGGCGACCTCATCTGCGAGTAGTTTATCAAATTTTTTGGGAGCGCTTCTAGGAACAATTTTGGTAAGATACTACTAATAAAATTTAAGAGAGAGTGGTGTATACAATGCAGTGTGTGGACAACTTTCTCCTTTGCTTCTAATAAAATATTGTCTTTCTATGGCCGTAACCACATTATCAAGGTTGTTAATTTTAAAATGTCTTGCTTCACTCCATAAAAGCACCTTACATTATTATGTCCTGAAAGTTTTTCAAACTTTCATTCATTTTGATGTTTGTCATGGCTTACTTATCTATATCAGCTGCTTTTAATTTTTTTTTTAATTTCTCTTTATTTAATGTTTCCATGTAGTATCTGAGTGGGCCAAAAAAAATGAGAACATTGCATAGACAGTAATATAATTCTATCAAAGTTTGTTTAGCTGTAGCTGAGAAAAAAATGTTGATAAGCAGGGAGGACACACTGAATAGGATTTCTGATTGGCTAAAAACTTTGCAAACAAAACTACAAGAAAGAATACAATTAATTTAATTATATTTTTGAATAATTCGTATGTTATATGATGTTCTCACTTTTATATATATATATATATATATATATATATATATATATATATATATATATAGAGAGAGAGAGAGAGAGAGAGAGAGAGAGATTAATGACATGTCATATTGTTTGTATCATGTCATCTAGCCTGGTCTTTATGTACACATTTTTACTTCTTTTTTTCTCTATTGTTATTGGTTATGACAATCTATTTCTAAATCTGGAGTAATGGCAATCTTTATGGTTTGACTTCCCCTCCCCCTTCGTTTTAATTGTGTTATGATTCTATGAAAGGTTAATTGTTAAGAGTTTGTGATTATCATTCGGAATGTGTCAGATCTGAGAATAATTTTAAAATCTTATTTCTTGATGCTGTGTAAATTGTTTTTATTTGTTTTAAATGGTACACAGTTTATGGCCTAATGTGTATTTCTAAAACTTTGATAGGCCTACTGGAGCTGTAGTAGTATCTGAAGTAGTATCTGAAGTAGTATCTGAAGTAGTATCTGAAGCTGCATAAGTATATAAACTTACAGCAGTATCTGAATCTATAATAGTATCTGGAGTAGTACCTGAAGCTGTATTAATATCTGAAGCTGTAGTACTATCTGAAACTGCAGTAGTATCTGAAGTAGCATCTGAGGCTGAAGTAGTATCTGAAGTAGTATCTGAAACTGCAGTAGTATCTGAAGTAGTATCTGAAGTAGTATCTGAATTAGTATCTGAAACTGCAGTAGTATCTGAAGTAGTATCTGAAACTGCAGTAGTATCTGAAGTAGTATCTGAGACACTATCTGAAACGGCAGTAGTATCTGAAGTAGTATCTGAGACACTATCTGAAACGGCAGTAGTATCTGAAGTAGTATCTGAGGCTGCAGTAGTATCTAAAGTAGTATCTGAAGTAGTATCTGAAGTAGTATCTGAATTAGTATCTGAAACTGCAGTAGTATCTGAAGAAGTATCTGAAGTAGTATCTGAAACTGAAGTAGTATCTGAAGTAGTATCTGAGGCTGCAGTAGTATCTGAAGTAGTATCTGAAGTAGTATCTGAATTAGTATCTGAAACTGCAGTAGTCTCTGAAGAAGTACCTGAAGTAGTATCTGAAACTGCAGTAGTATCTGAAGTAGTATCTGAAACTGCAGTATTATCTGAAGTAGTATCTGAAGTAGTATCTGAAATAGTACCTGAAACTGCAGTAGTATCTAAAGTAGTACCTGAAGTAGTATCTGAAACTGAAGTAGTATCTGAAGTAGTATCTGAGACTGCAGTAGCATCTGAAGTAGTATCTGAGACAGCAGTAGTACCTGATGCTGCATACGTTTTTTTAATAAGTAATATCTGAGGCAGAGCAAGTAATGGGTCAATGGGTCAAATGGGTCGCAAAATTGGATGGGTCACATGGGTCATGAGTCAATGTTCCCTGACCCACGACCCATCCTTAGTCACCGCCAAACCCTAAAAAAAACCCGTCGTCGCGCGATTTTTTTTAAATTTCAAAATGGTTTCTAGGGCGTCGGCCACCATCTTGAAAAAATAACAACATTCAATGGGTCATGGGTCATGATGGGTCTGGGTCAAGAACTCTGTATATATATATATATATATATATATATATATATATATATATATATATATATATATATATAAACAGTTTTTCAGACTTTCTTATTAAGTGACAAAAGCATTTCCTATCTCTTCCCAACCCTTCAGACACGGGGCGTCGGTCAGCTGCCATCCCAATAAAGCTGTCAATGTTGTTATTATTGATTTATAATTATTTAGTTAATATAAAGTTTTTTAACTCGAGTCTTATCACATCTTTGATTTTTTCATCAAGTTAAGCATCGAAACTACTTTTGTCTTGCTAAATACCATGGTACCAGAGTTATAAATTGTGAATATCATTGTACCAGTGTTATAAATTGTGTATATCATTATACCAGAGTTATAAATTGTGAAAATCATTGTACCAGAGTTATAAATTGGCCATAGCATTGTACCAAGAGTTATAAATTGTGCATAGCATAGTACCAGGAATTATAAATTGTGTATTCCTTGAGCTTTAGAGGCAAGCAGCAGATACATTTCTTGTTAGGCATTCATACATTAAAAACACATTAAACATATATAATTAACTAGTTGCAAGTACCCGGCTTTGCCCGGGTTTAAAAAAAGGTTTTCTGTTTACCTTCTGTTTTCTCCCTACCCCCTCTCCCTTCCTCTCTCTCTCCCTCCCTTCCTCCCCCTCTCTCCCTTTCCCTCCCTCCCTTTCTCCCTCCCTCCCTCTCTCAAATCTCTCTCCGTCCCTCTCCCATCTCCCTCTCTCCCCTCTCCCTCTCTCCCCCCGTCCATCCTCCTCCCTCCTCCTCCCTCCTCCTTCCCTCTCTCTCCCTCCCTGCCCTCTCTTTCTCTTTATCTCTTCCTCCCATTTCTCCCATCCTCTCCCTCTCTTCTTCCCTCACCTCTCCCCCTCCTTTCTCCCTCCCTCCCCTTTCCACCTCTCTCTCTCCCTCCCCCTCTCTCCCCCTTCCTACCTCCCTCATTCCCTCTCTCTCCCTCCCTGCCCCCTAACTTTTTATCTCTCTCCCTCCCTCTCTCCCTCCCTCCCCTCTCTCTCCCTCCCTACCCCCTCTCTCCCTCCCTACCCCCTCTCTCCCTCTCCCCCTGCTCCCTCTCTCCCCCTCCTTTTCTACACCCTGTCCACCCCCTCCCTCCTCTCTCCCCCTCCCGCCCTCCCTCCTACCCTCCTTTCGTCTCTCTCCCCCTGCCCCCCTCTCTCTCTCTCTTTATCTCTCTCCCCCTGCCGCCCTCTCTCTCTCTTTATCTCTCTCCCCCCTTCTCTCTCTCTCTCTCTATGTATATATATATATACTTATTATTATGGTTTCACTCTTCTTCTAAAATCCCTCTTCATTCCTTTACCTTCCTCAAACTGTACAAATCAGAGAGCATGAAAAAACATCAACAATTCTTTGCATCACAAAGGCACAATACAGCACCAGCGCGCAAGTTCTATTCGATCATAGGGAAATGACGTCACAGAGGAATTTTATTTATGGCGCCATCGAGATTACTTTAATATAGTAAAATACTACAATAAAAAAAAAATTAATAACAATTAAACTACCCATCGATTTGAAACGAAACCTGTCCTATAACCTTCCCCATGTAATTATGTGTATGTGTAACAACTTTCACGTTATTTGTTTGTCTGGATCTTGAGTTATAGACAGACAGACAGACAGACAGACAACAAATGCGTCTTATAAGTATACTAGTTGCAAGTACCCGGCTTTGCCCGGGTTTAAAATAAGGTTTTCTGTTTACCTTCTGTTTTCTCCCTCCCCCTCTCTCCCTTTCCCTCCCTCCCTTTCTTCCTCCCTCCCTCTCTCAAATCTCTCTCCGTCCCTCTCCCATCTCCCTCTCTCCCCTCTCCCTCTCTCCCCGCGTCCATCCTCCTCCCTCCTCATTCCCTCTCTCTCCCTCCCTGCCCCCTCTTTCTCTTTATCTCTTCCTCCCATTTCTCCCATCCTCTCCCTCTCTTCTTCCCTCCCATCTCTCTCCCTCTCTAACCCATCTCCCCCTCCTTTCTCTCTCCCTTCCCTTTCCACCTCTCTCTCCCTCCCCCTCTCTCCCCCTTCCTCCCTCCCTCATTCCCTCTCTCTCCCTCCCTGCCCCCCTCACTTTTTATCTCTCTCCCTCCCTCTCTCCCTTCCTCCCCTCTCTCTCTCCCTCCCTACCCCCTCTCTCCCTCCCTTCCTTTCTCTCTCCCTCTCCCCCTGCTCCCTCTCCCCCTGCTCCCTCTCCCCCTGCTCCCTCTCCCCCTGCTCCCTCTCCCCCTCCTTTTCTCCCACTGTCCACCACCCTCCCTCCTCTCTCCCCCTCCCGCCCTCCCTCCTACCCTCCTTTCCTCTCTCTCCCCCTTGCCCCCTCTCCCCCTTTTATCTCTCTCTCTTTATCTCTCTCTCCCTCCCCCCTCTATCTCTCTCTCTCTCTCTATATATATATATATATATATATATATATATATATATACTTATTATTATGGTTTCACAGTTCTTCTAAAATCCTTCTTCATTCCTTTACCTTCCTCAAACTGTACACATCAGAGAGCATGAAAAAACATCAACAATTCTTTGCATCACAAAGGCACAATACAGCACCAGCGCGCAAGTTCTATTCGATCATAGGGAAATGACGTCACAGAGGAATTTTATATATGGCGCCGTCGAGATTACTTTAATATAGTAAAATACTAAAATAAAAAAAAATTAATAACAATTAAACTACCCATCGATTTGAAACGAAACCTGTTCTATAACCTTCCCCATGTAATTATGTGTATGTGTAACAAATTTCACGTTATTTGTTTGTCTGGATCTTGAGTTATAAGGGAACAGACAGACAGACAGACAAAAAATGCGTCTTATAAGTATAGAGATTAATAATAAATTTGCTGCATAAAGTAGCACATGAAGTGGTAACTGTTTCTATCTTTTTTTAGCGCCCCGCACCACAACAGACTTTGTCGCAGTCCCAGGTAAATCAGCTCCCCAGTGTTCAACACAGATCCAACATCAGTTCAGGAGGTGCAGCCACGTCATCAGTACAGTGTTCCATTTGTCTGTCAGACTACCAGCGAGGTGATGAGAAGCGAATTTTACCCTGCTCTCACAACTTCCATATGAATTGTGTTGACCAGTGGCTATTGGTAAATCAGTTTATTGTGTAGCGGAGTGGAAGGCGGTGCGTGCGGAGCGAGCGAGCACTGTGGAACTGTCTCTCCCGGGTTGGCCGGCCGATGTAATATTCGGTAATTTTATGACACATTTGTGAAAAGTCTGTATCCACAAACATTTTCTGGGACCCCATTCATTTAATGACTAGGTCCGCGAAATATTTCGAAGATTTATGAATGTGATGTTACATATAACTTAAGTCTAGAAATTTGATTGTATAAATATTTTCAAAGAACAAACTGATTTTAAAATTAAATGTGATATTTTTAGTTGTTATTTAGTTGTGTTAAATATACATATTTAAATAACTACATATTTTTTGTTCTTTGATTTAACAAAATCAGCTGCCATTAAAAAAATATAATAAGCTATTAATCTAAACTACTAAATGTATAGTCTAGTTTAAGTGAAGTGTTTGTTTAAAAATACAGTGCAAATGTCCATTAGATATCTAGAATACCTTTACTTATATATATATGAATGTGACTGTCTTTTGCCTTTGACAAATCTACTATTTTCCTGCACTGTTGTTTATTTTATTAATACATAGTTTATAAATTGGTTTACACATAAAGTATTAGTATAGTTACATTCTTGTATTGATATTTGTCCTGATTGTTTTCTATAAAAGACATCTGTATTGCCCCCATGCTCAATATTTTAAACTAATTTTGAGGGAGTTGACCAGTCCAGTTCTACACTATCCCTTTAGTGTTTATTAAATAAAATATTTTTGGAGAATACAATTGAACTCAATAAATCAAAATTAATAGTTATTAGCTAATTAGGGAACAATAATCACATTGTCAAATAATGATATGATTTGCTTCTTATACCCCAGTATTTATTTTGTTAACAATCTTGAACTGTGACTAGATGAATAGCATCAACGAAAATGCAACGACAATGAAGTAAAACTCAAACACATTACATAAATACCTTTTTAAATTTATTTTGAAATTCAAATCTTTCGAACTAAAGATATGTATCCGAAACGTAAAATTTGTATATAGAATAACAGACTATTTAGAATGTATGGTGATGGTATAAAGTCTTCTCGAAGTGAAGAGATGAATTATGATTATGTATTTTTTCTTCATGGACTTATTTTTTTTACGATCAGCATCCACGAAATTTTTCGTGAACATAGCCACCGCCTTCCATGGTTTGATTGGCGGTGAATAAACGCGGCCGGGCATAGAAACATAATTCCCAATTTTTACTTGGATGAGAATCAAATAAGCTCCCGCTAATCTGATCTAAATAGACTGCATGGTATATTGAATCTACTAATGAACTGTTTATTTTCTATCTCTATTATCAGACAAATGCAACTTGTCCGGTATGCAGAGCAAGAGTACATGTCTCCAGTTAACAGGAACTGATTGTATTTGTACATGAGAACCAGGCCTACTCCATAATGTAAAATAAATTGATCTCTTATATTTGTATGTACATGAGTCCGTTTGTATATATGGTTATGTGTGAAAAAAACGTTGAAAGATTAATTAAATAATTATATTTAAAGCTTTATTGAACCAGGTTGTTTCATTTTATTTAATTTGTTTGTTTGTGTCTTGATAGAGGAAATTATTTAGTATTGTTTTGGAGAAATATTTGTTCTCTTACTTTGTGTACAACAACCATACACATTGGCAGAACTAACTTGTTTTCGGCCAAGACGACCCACCCCACCGCCGCCTTGTTACGCCTCTGTGTTTGTGCTGACACAATTATCAAAAGGCATTTCTCTAGTGGTTACCCTCACTTTTTTCCCCTCTAGCACACTTTAAAATGTCTACGACGCCAAATCTATCAAGATGTAGTCTTTTTTTCTTCTTTTGTAAAGTTCCAGTAGATATGGGATGATAATCTCCTTCTAGTACTATATCCTATAAGCCACTAATCTTCAACATAGCCGAGGATGAGAAGGTCACGGATTCACCAAGAGAGACATCCGTAGCTGTCTACCAAATCACTCATGCTTCCCCAACTAATGTCAAACACCCATTTAAGCAGTTGGAACCTTCACCAGCGCTTACTCTATAATGAAGTCATGTATGACGCAATTGTTGTTTTTTCTCGTGATCTCATTATCAAACTAATGTCCTAGGTACCTAGTTGAGATAATTCTATACACGGTGAATAGTGTGACTCACAATGGTGAGCCAAAGACTAACTCACTTCGTGCATCTAACCAATTCAAAGCATTAATAAACAAATCTAAAAGCTTGTTTATAAATAATTTTTGTATGCATTTCTATGAGCAGCCCATATATTGAGGAGAGTTCTCTTCATAAAATAACTTGACATTAAAATGAATTATATGGTCCCTGTCAATGTATTGCATTGATTACTTTGAATTAAACTTTCTGTGTATACACTAGGATCAGTGCAATTGCCACATTCATCAACGTGCACTCACACATAAGAAATTCGGTAGTCGTGGTTCATTTATTGGTGATAGAAATCCACAACATGAATAGGGGGACGGTTGGTCGTTCGGTGTGGAGCGCTCGACAGTTGACCGGAGATTACTGGGTTCAAACCTCAGTAATAACCTTGGGATTTTTTCAGGTCCTGCTAACCACACAATCCCTTTATATGCCGAGGTTACTGAAACAGATTATATCTACACTTCATCTGCACCCGAGGACACTGTAGGGCTGAGGGAACTTTACTTCACAAAAAGAATAATAAGAAGAAGAAATGCACATATTTCCATATAACATCTCAACAGCTTAATCAATTGAATTCTAATTCATCAACTCCAATATTCACACCACATTTTACAACACTTCCAATAATCACTCTGTTCTAATTAACTTAGCCAGTATTTGGTCACCATCCAACCCACATAAGAGTCAGTGATACAACCCAGTAACACTAGGAAGCAAAAGTATTAGTCAATTGTACCATTCTACGTCATTGTTTTAAGTTGAACAATTAGAACAAATATCCTATAATGACAATGTACATACAAATCAATTCTAAGCATTGATTGGTAATATCAGGCCCGTAGCCAGGATTATTGGATTGGGGGGGGCGAAGAAATTTTCGGGTGGGGGGCGAAGAAATTTTTTTCGGGGGGGGGGGGGTGCCGAAGAAATGATCCTGGGACACAGGGGCGGATCTAGACAACTTTGACCGGGGGGGGGGGCAAAACTGTTTTCATTGTTGAAAATTAGTCTTAGAGCAAAAATATTTCGATAATTTAATGATGTATTAACTAAACTTGCGATAACGGGGGGGGGGAGGCATGCCCCCCGGCCCCTCCCCCTAAATCCGCCCCTGGTGGGGTACAAGAAATGTTCGGCGGGGGGGGGGGGGGCGAAGATGGAGGCGCGAAGCGCCAAAAGCTTGCGAACGGAGAGGAGGGGTTTGGGGAGGGGATCTCAGTGAGTCCCCTCCCCAAGAAATTTTTTGCAGTTCCATATCTGGAATGGTGCATTTTAGAAACGATTGTTAAGCTATTAATTAGAAATATATAATTTTAACTACGCTTCAATAATGCATGGCATGTTGCAGTTTTGTTAAAAATAATTTAAATAGTAAAGAGTTTTAATGATAAAAATTTATTGAGACTGAGCAATTTCTGATTCCTGTTATAAATATTGTTACGACCCTCTCGGTGCGCACCGTACAGTCTACAGAGTGAACGCGATGACGCAGTAGTGACAATGACGTAAGAAGCCGGCAAGAGAGTGGCCATGTTGCCGTTGTTGTTGTTTTTATAGATATTAGTAAATACTCTTGGAACCCACGCCAGCCTGTGTGTTGTTTTGATTTTATAAACAGAATTTTTAAGAGTTGTAACAATATATTGACCATTGTTCTGCTACACCAGGGGCCCAACCAGTATGTTGAAGTTGGTAGGGTCCACAATATTAGGGAAGATGAAAATTGGTATGTCTGCCCCCAAATTTTGGTAGGATCGAATACCAGTGGCTTGATTATTGGCAGGGTCCGGAGTCGCACGACCCGTACATCGGTTGCGCCCATGTGCTACAGAATTGTTACATAATAGATACCTGATTATATTATTATACTGTTGGTTTAACGTTCAACCCGGGAAGAACGACAAAGGTGCACGAATATAGCTTAGCTATTTGTGTGATATTTCTTATAAAATATTGAAAACAAAGAACAACAAATTGACCAGTCGCAATTATTCAATTTAAAATAAAATTAATTCTGCTAAAAAGTAAATTTGCAAATTAAATAACATCACTCAGATATCACGGAGTTTGTACTTTATTATTTTATTGTACATATGCATAAAAATGAAGTCAGAAGTCAATGTTATTTTATTAACTTATTTAAGTCACTAGTTGTCCTCAGAAAATATCAATATATAAAACTATTATAAGGTTGCGAACATGCCCATCGACAGAAATTTTGGGCCCCTGGGCAGGGGTGACACGGGCTCCCGTGCTGATATTAATATTTTAAAAATTTTATTGTCCAGCTCAGATTGGGCCCCTAAAACTCGCCGGGCCCCTGGTCATTTGCCCCCCCCCCTGCACTCCCCCCCCCCACTCGTCGGCACTGGTTGCAAACTTATATTATTATACGTTTCAAATTTGCAAACGTCTTGGTTTAGCACTGAATTTACCTAAAAATGCTTCAGCATTCAGATTGTCTGTTAAATCTTTTTCAAATGCAAGCAGGAAAAGATTGCTTACACTCTTTATAACATTGATCTGCGATATGGGGTGAACTTTCGTGTGAGGGTTGATAAAGTGTTCTCACACACGGCTGTTGAAGCCCCAAATACCAATGCTGCCCAAAATACCCAGAAGTGAACTTCAATTAGATTCAATCTTTTATGCCAAAAAATTATATAAGCTATATATGTAAGTAAAATAGCCTGAATGATTGCCAAAATATAAACTTTTAAGTTTTTATTATTATTGATTTATTGAACAAAATGATTGATGTTTTATAGCCGTTATTATTAAAATGTTGTCAAAAATCTCAAATCATGCACGAGGGGGGGGGCTCAGGTCATGAACGGGGGAAGCTCAGCCCCCTAGCCCCCCCCCCCCCTCTGGCTACGGGCCTTGGTAATATGTAATTTGTCACGAGTGAAAATGAGATTTGGAAACACTTTAGGTGACATGAATAAGTAATTTAATCATCTACAAAATGGCAACATTTCGCTTACTTAGATGTCAAAGGGGAAAGTTCATTACCTTGCAGTCCTTTAATCGAACATACACCAGTTAAGTAATTGAGGAAGGGGAAGTGCGAAATTACGACAAAGACAAACAAAAGCCCCCACGGACAATATTCCTCACCGTACGCAGCCCTACCCACACACACCTAAAATATTTTTCAAAAATCATTTATAGAAAAATAGAATATTTCTTTTGAATTTCAATGCTTAATATTTTGATTTTTTTTAATAATAATATAATTTTTGAATGTAATATAGATCAGTGATGCTATTGAGCTAGGTGTCAATATATGAGATCATGACTGTCAATTTGTGGGATAATATCTTGAGCTCGGTGTCAATATATGAGATCATGACTGTCAATTTGTGGGATAATATCTTGGGCTCGGTGTCAATATATGAGATCATGACTGTCAATTTGTGGGATAATATCTTGAGCTCGGTGTCAATATATGAGATCATGACTGTCAATTTGTGTGATAATATCTTGAGCTCGGTGTCAATATATGAGATCATGACTGTCAATTTGTGGGATAATATCTTGAGCTCGGTGTCAATATATGAGATCATGACTGTCAATTTGTGGGATAATATCTTGGGCTCGGTGTCAATATATGAGATCATGACTGTCAATTTGTGGGATAATATCTTGAGCTCGGTGTCAATATATGAGATCATGACTGTCAATTTGTGTGATAATATCTTGAGCTCGGTGTCAATATATGAGATCATGACTGTCAATTTGTGGGATAATATCTTGAGCTCGGTGTCAATATATGAGATCATGACTGTCAATTTGTGGGATAATATCTTGAGCTCGGGGTCAATATATGAGATCATGACTGTCAATTTGTGGGATAATATCTTGAGCTCGGTGTCAATATATGAGATCATGACTGTCAATTTGTGTGATAATATCTTGAGCTCGGTGTCAATATATGAGATCATGACTGTCAATTTGTGGGATAATATCTTGAGCTCGGTGTCAATATATGAGATCATGACTGTCAATTTGTGTGATAATATCTTGAGCTCGGTGTCAATATATGAGATCATGACTGTCAATTTGTGTGATAATATCTTGAGCTCGGTGTCAATATATGAGATCATGACTGTCAATTTGTGGGATAATATCTGTCAACATCGGGAGTGTGGTTTAGGGTTTTTGCCTCCCCCCCCCCCTTAACACCGCTGGTCTTTTTTCTATCTCTCCTGAACTCTGTGCGTCTCATTTTGGTTTATCTACCCTTACCATAAGGTCACTGGTGTCGCCTCTGACTAGTTATTAATACTCCTATATATATATATATATATATATATATATATATATATATATATATGTGTCTGTGTTTGCGTGGTCATCCTGATGTAGGCTAGGTGAATCGTTTGTTGCCATGAGAGATCATGTCTGTCAACACAGGGAGTGTATCAATAGGCCCATGCCTATCTTACGCTACCTAAAGTTAACTAAGGATCGACTCCTGGTCAGGCTGATTCCTAAACTGTTTGAACAATCAGGCACTATCATTCAGCATCACAATACAGTCACTCTTCACCTTGGATAGTACTATTTACCTGGTGAGATAAGCCGCCTGTCGAGGTGAGACTAACAAAAGATTGGCTATTGAACACTGTGGCTAGAACAAACTGCATCCTAATGCAGTGTAAAAAAAAATCAACCTACAAGTCAAATGTGTGATGTGTATGTGTACAATTATCCGTGCTGTTTATCAGACAATGCTGCACCCAACTCCACACACTCCACTTTTGTCTGTGGAGGTTTTGTCTGTGGTCCGGATACCAGTCCATCTACCATTGAAATGATTACTAATTTTCGCCCGATGTTTGGACATACCGGGTAAATTTATTTTCTACCACATTTGATTATAGTCAAGACTAGATCCAAAAACACATTATTAGTGAATAACAAGTGTTTCTATGGGTAGAAACCCTGATAAAATATACAAGAGAGATAACGCCATCTACGCGGCATACCCTTCTTTCAGTGTCCGGCGCGTCATGGTCAGTTGACGAAACATGACCACATTTGATAACAAGTGACCAATAAATCTAGGCCTTAGGGGGATACATTGTAAGTATAAAACCAAAATGAAAAAGTAATAGTTGGCATTCCCAGACAGACGTGTCTATAAGTTGTAAGTTAATTTTTATTCTTTAATATTTATGTCATTGTATTGTAAATATAGGGAGCCTGTATTTGCCTATATATCAGATGGTTTTATTTTAATCAGAAGTGTATCAATTTCTATCAGTATGTCTGTTATGTTATTAATTATATACAATGAAAAACATTTTTCAAATTTCAAAGTCAATGAATAAAAAAAAGGTATAACTTTTCACCAGTATAAGTAAATATATAAAACATCAGCTTAACTATGAAAACTAAAAAATTAAATTGTACTAAAAAACCATTCCTTGAATCTTACACATATGTATTTAAGATGGTTGCCCGGCTATAGCTGAAGATTATTTATTGAATTATTTAGTTATTCTGTGGTAGTTGTTTTAGTTTGTGAATTAAATTGATACATTAGTTAAAATATGTTTGTTTAGTCTTCACCTCAATGTGGCGGGTCTATTTAGTCTTCACCTCAATGTGGCGGGTCTATTTAGTCTTCACCCCAATGTGGCGGGTCTATTTAATCTTCACCTCAACATGGCGGGTCTATTTAGTCTTCACCACAATATGGCGGGTCTATTTAGTCTTCACCTCAATATGGCGGGTCTATTTAGTCTTCACCTCAATGTGGCGGGTCTATTTAGACTTCACCTCAATGTGGCGGGTCTATTTAGTCTTAACCTCATTGTGGCGGGTCTATTTAGTCTTCACCTCAATGTGGCGGGTCTATTTAGTCTTCACCACAATATGGCGGGTCTATTTAGTCTTCACCTCAATATGGCGGGTCTATTTAGTCTTCGCCTCAATGTGGCGGGTCTATTTAGTCTTCACCTCAATGTGGCGGGTCTATTTAGTCTTCACCTCAATATGGCGGGTCTATTTAGTCTTCACCTCAATGTGGCGGTTCTATTTAGTCTTCACCTCAATGTGGCGGGTCTATTTAGTCTTCACCTCAATGTGGCGGGTCTATTTAGACTTCACCTCAATGTGGCGGGTCTATTTAGTCTTAACCTCATTGTGGCGATTCTATTTAGTCTTCACCTCAATGTGGCGGGTGTATTTAGTCTTCGCCTCAATGTGGCGGGTCTATTTAGACTTCACCTCAATATGGCGGGTCTATTTAGTCTTAACCTCATTGTGGCGGGTCTATTTAATCTTCACCTCAACATGGCGGGTCTATTTAGTCTTCACCACAATATGGCGGGTCTATATAGTCTTCACCTCAATGTGGCGGGTCTATTTAGTCTTCACCTCAATGTGGCGGGTCTATTTAGTCTTCACCTCAATATGGCGGGTCTATTTAGTCTTCACCTCAATGTGGTGGGTCTATTTAGACTTCACCTCAATGTGGCGGGTCTATTTAGTCTTAACCTCATTGTGGCGGGTCTATTTAGTCTTCACCTCAATGTGGCGGGTCTATTTAGTCTTCACCACAATATGGCGGGTCTATTTAGTCTTCACCTCAATATGGCGGGTCTATTTAGTCTTCGCCTCAATGTGGCGGGTCTATTTAGTCTTCACCTCAATGTGGCGGGTCTATTTAGTCTTCACCTCAATATGGCGGGTCTATTTAGTCTTCACCTCAATATGGCGGGTCTATTTAGTCTTCGCCTCAATGTGGCGGGTCTATTTAGACTTCACCTCAATATGGCGGGTCTATTTAGTCTTAACCTCATTGTGGCGGGTCTATTTAGTCTTCACCTCAATGTGGCGGGTCTATTGACAGGGCTTTACAGGATGCATAAAACTATCGGTATTTTAGGGAATAAGACCCAATTAGTGGGTAAAATTTCTGCCTATGCGTAAAGAGGAGGTCTTTACTGATTCCAGAATAAGTCGTATTAGTTTAATTTCTCCAACCATATTCATCTCAAACATACGAACTGAATCGTTCATTGTTGTCTGCTAGTATTTCTTCACCAAATTGAACACTTTTTATTTTATAATCAAAATCTATTTGTCATTAAAAACGAAAGTTATATTTCACACGTTTATGTTCTCAAATATTTCACTTTATCATAATCTCTATATCATCTGGAGCGTCCGAGCTGTAATATTTTTTACAATTTTTTAATTATAAATATATGTATGACATCATAAGTGCGCTTTAATAAAAGATATATATATATATATATATATATATATATATATATATATATATATATATATATATATATATATATATATATATATACTAGCTGAACAGGCCCGGTTCCCGGACCGGCTATTAGGCACGCAGTTGGAGTTGAAAATGGTGATGTGTTTACAACACCATATCATTGGCTAATCTTAATTCATTCATAATATTTTAAAGGACTTTTATTGCCATAAACGTACTTTACACCGCATGTCTGTACGTTAAAAATACACGGCATAATACGGGTTGAAAGCTTACATCGCTAAAAAAAAGTCTGAGTTCTTCGTCACACCTTTGTGGAGTTAAAAAAAAAACAGTGCGTGTCATCAACCGTCTCTATAAAAATATTCTGGGGAATTCCTAAATTATAGAAACTAAAAAGAGACAATGTATGTTAAATGAGAGTATGTTTGGTGTGCATTTTGTTCATGAAATGAATCTTTCTTGAATACAAATGGGGAATTCTAAACACAACAAGGATTTCTTATTAATGAATTAAGATTTTTAAATGATATTGAGTAGTGTGCGCAAATTATGTTTAATAGTCGGGGGTTGTTTTTGTTTAGCTTCTGTACCCATAATGAGGATTATTTTCTTTGGTATGAATTATATAAAAAGCTATTTTTTGTACATAGACTGATTGTTAACACGCTCAAATATATATTACCGAGTTGGTTGGGATAGGGGTGGGAATAAACCAAATGGTTGCAGAAAGGGGAGGGGGGTCAAGCAGACGATTCAAGTTGCAACACCGCTAATTTTTAGAGCATTTTCGAAAAAAATGCTCTATTGTCCCCGTTTTGTCTGTCTGTTTGTCTGTCTGTCATCACCCTAGATCTCAACAACCATAAGTCCTAGACCCATGATGTATATATCATTTTGTAGGTCTTGGCGTGCCAAGAAAACACCTTAGTCCATTTCGCGATCTGACCTCTGAGGGCCGAAAAAGGGGGCGTATTAAGTACCATTTTTTACCATATGAGCTATATTAACAAAGGAGCGCCCTATATCTAAGCAACCATAAGTCCTAGACCCATGGTGTATATAACATTTTGTAGGTCTTGGCCTGCCAAGTGTACATCAAAAGTTTATTTCGCGATCTGACCTCTGAGGGCCGAAAAGGGGGCGTTTTAAGTACCGTTTTTGCTTATATTTTAAATATAGATAATAAAAGCTAATCAAAGGGGCTTAATCATTATTTATTTTTGTAACAGTTATTCAACATGATTACTTCCCTCTCTATTTATTAAAACCCAGCAAAATCTATGGCTGTCACCCGGAAAAAAAATACGGATTTCGTCCGGCGTAACCGTAGCCACTATGTACACGAAAATGCTCTAAAATGTCCTTTGTTCGATAAGGAAAAGACTTAAATTGCTTGTTTAACCTCACGTCTCTCTTTTTTTTAAATACGTCATGTCAAACATGATAAATTATAAAATTATACAAAAAAGAACTGTTGGAATGGGGGTGTAGGGTTGGGAAAGGAGTGTTTAACGGGGGGGGGGAGGTAGGGAGAGGTGTCATGTGGTATTGTTAACAAGGTGAACATGCAGTTATACTAAATGCCCCTTTTGTAATTTTGTACATTGAGACCCACTGCGATTCGGGCATGTCTTGAGTGGAAGGGGATGGCGGGCGAGGGATGGAGGGAAGGATGGGTGTGGGGCTAAGTGAAAGAGAATTGATACATTATTAAAAAAAATAACTATTGAGAAAGTGTCCTTTAAAATATTATGAATTAATCAAGATTAGTCAATGATATGGTGTTGTGAACGCATCACCATTTTCAACTCCAACTGCGTGCCTAATCGCCGGTCCGGGTACCGGGCCTGTTCAGCGAGACGATAGTTATATCACCTATATCTCACACATATATATATATATATATATATATATATATATATATATATATATATATATACATGTTTTTTAATTATTAAAAATTTCGTTTTTGAAGGAAAATTATGCCGCCAGGGTATTTTGCACCACTACGCAATAGTTCGATGCTACAATGAAATATCACTTTTTTACAATCGTAAACTATTTACCAAAGACTATCACCTATTGCTGCGATACAATATACTATGTGGTGGCAGTAAAATAGAATAGTACGGAGAGAGTTTAGGAAAAACTGTGGAACTTTTTTTGAGTGGCCCGAGCTGGCGGACCGCAGGTCGGACCAGTCGGAACGTAGAGAGTCTCACGGGCTCGTTGAGGCTAGTTCAGAGCTAGAAGATAGCCTGATAGATAGATTGAGGGAGTTAAGGCAGATAGACTGGGAGAGTTAAGACAGATAGACTGAGAAAGTTAAGGCAGATAGACTGTGAGAGTTAAGACAGATAGACTGAGAAAGTTAAGGAATAACATTGAGAAACACAAGTCAATTAAGGTCCAACTCTAGACCAGAGGTTCTTAAACTGTGGTCCGCGAACCCCTGGGGGTCCGCGAAGCCTTTACTGGGGGTCTGCAAAGCCATTAGAAAAAAAAATCATCGTAAAATATATACATACATAAAGTACTTAAAGTTGGATTGGGGTCCGTCAAAAAAATTTTTTCAAGTGGGGGTTCGCGGAGTACATAAGTTTAAGAACCTCTGCTCTAGACAATATTTACTAAATAAAGGCCGGGCACTCTGCCAGCAATTTACAGTAAAAAAAAAATGCATTAAATAAATTTGTCAAAAATTGCATTAAATAAATTTGTCAAAAATTGCATTAAATAAATTAGTCAAAAATTGCATTATATAAATTTGTCAAAAATTGCATTAAATAAATTTGTCAAAAATTGCATTAAATAAATTTGTCAAAAATTGCATTAAATAAATTTGTCAAAAATTGCATTAAATAAATTTGTCAAAAAATTGTATTTAAGAATAAAGAATTGTAATGGTCTATCCAGTAGTTTCAGGTTTGTCTGCATGTCTTTCTTTTAATAAGGCTATCTTTGTTATTATTTTGTTTTTCCTTTTTTATTTTATCTACTAGCCTATGGATCTATCTGTGTGTACAAGTGTTTACACGATTATACAGGTTGATATTAGATAGTCAATAAGGCTCATATTTGTCATTACATTTTTACCCCCCCCCCCGTATATCATTTGTACATCCTTGCCACTTTGGCCGTCCAGAATAAGTCGAACGTAGGTCATTTTCAATGACACTAAATGGTCAATTAGTTTAATCAGCACCTGAGTGAGCTCTTATTGTTTATATTGATGGCGTTGGTCAAACTTCAAATATAAAACACAAATCGAGGTCATGCATATAATTATTTTGTTTCTTATGGTGTCAACCAATTTATTTGTTTGCCAGTCGTATTCAAATAGTCAAACTAGTCTACACTGTAATGTACAACAATTGTAATGAAATTAATTGTTTATCTTTGTAAGTAATTGGAATTGTGTTTATTGGTAAAATTCACACAGATATTTCTTTAAGAAAAGTATCTGTTCAGATACATACACAAACATCTTTCATTCTTGTATATCAATTATATTTCCCATAATCAAGTATATGTCTTTATATGTAAATGTACGCATTTGTATATCATTCAATATGTTCATAAGTCAAACAGTCCCTAAAAAGATTTAAATTCATCTACCGATGTAAGGAAGTCTCAAGTTGATTGTAGTTTACCCACTATTTGTTGACAGTCGACAGTAAAAAAACACGTTGGTAAAGAAAAATGTCTCTAGAAATGGCAATCCCATATCTTTCGCCGCCAATAGGGCTGATTTGACAGGCACACAACACCTTGTAACGCTAGCACAGGTGTCGCGAAAAAATAAAACACACACTTTCATCTATATCCTCGTATATATAAGAGCAGCGTGTAAGTAAGACATTCAGAAAGTTAGTAAGAAGCCGAATTGAATTTGCGCTCGGGTGCTGTATCGTGCCACACCAACTTACCTCTGAGAGGCAATAATGTCAGAAAAAAAAATAATTTGATCATAATTGAAATGCTTCGTTATTCCTAAGTTATTATCGTCGCCTGTCTATTAGCACATGATCTATTTGATTTGTTGTCACCCCATCTGGTGACCTCCTTCCTCCATGTTACCAGATGCGAAATCAATAAGATGTGTTCCATTATAGTTGCTTTCTTCGTGTAGGCTGCAACTTCCAATAGTCGGTCTGTATATTGTTTCTTTGCCAATCATAGCATTGAAGTCTCCTAACACTAATTTAATATCATGTCTAGGTGCTTCTTCATACATTCTTTCTAAGGGCATCATAAAATTCCTCTTAGGTATTCACTTCTGAATCTTCAGTGGGTGCAATTATTTTATTCAGGATGTTTTTCCTGATGGCAAATCTTGTCCCTAGTGTGTTTGCTGTGTCCCCACTATAAAATATGGTATACTCTGTTATTTTAAGTATGTCTGAATTTTTCCCATCTGATTTCTAGGAGTGCTGCTATTTTTATTTTGTACTTTCTAAGCTGTTCAGTGAGGCGGGTTAGGGCTCCTGCTCTGTATAGGCTTAATACATTCCAAGTCGCTAGCCAGTAACCATGCCAGTGATTGCGCGAAGATCAGTTCACAATTAAATCAGTCCGGTTTTATAAAAATTTGGCTTTCGTAACTTGTTTTATTTTTATATGACTGGGTGGTTAGCCCTGTGCACAACCACTAGGGTGTTGCCCCTCACAGCCTTGTGGGAAACTGCCTTTGTGGATCCCACCACTAACTACAAGGCAGTAATTGCCTGCTTTGGTCCGCCATATCTGGCGAGCTTTCCCCTATCCGTCACCTGGGGAGGCGCCCGAAGGCAGTTCGGTCTCTCCACCCGCAATTTTTTTCTGTTCATTAAGCGGTAATAAAATAATTAGCCATCTTTAATTATCAAATTCTTTTTGGCAATTTTTTTTTCCCGATTCATCGAGAGCGCACTTTGGTCCGTGAACAAAAGAACATTTGATGCGCACCATGTTTAACAGTTGATTGATTTATGACTAAAATGTGGGAAAATATTTAACTTGATCTTAACCACACACACACACACACATACACACACACACATATATATATATACATATATATATATATATATATATATATATATACAAGTGCAAAATTTGAATTATGGCCAATTGAAAATTTGTAAAACTTATCATAGACAATTTAAGAAATATATGTTTAATAAAACGTATTAATAATAATATGCAAGTTAATAATTTCCCTTGACTCAGAGACAGTTGTAAGATTCGTTTCAGTTTACCACGAACGTAATTAGATTAATTATATATAATTATTTAAACAGTAATTAAATCAAGTTGAGACTATAACATCCCAAGTCAAGGTTTTACATTACTTAAATTGAGGGTACAACTATATAAATAATAGCGATTTGGGTCCTCGGTAAATGGAAAGTAGAAATAAAGAATTCAAAATGGAGTCTTGCCGGCGTCATGATTCGATAAATGTTTGTTTGTTTTTTGTTGTTTTTTTCTATCTCCACTGTTGTAATAAAATCATGAAAAAATCGGGTATGTCCAAAACCAACAATAACATAGCCTAATGATCAAACCTAAGGTAAAATAGCTCTATGCAAAGGTTTTGCAGTGTACAGCTTGTATATAATATATATATATATATATATATATATATATATATATTTTGTATTGACCAAATATCATACAATTATAAATTCCTACAGTTTTGAGCCATGGGTGAAGAAAGAGATTATTGGACAATTCAACTTGAACAGCTGCTAGCAGAGAGAGATGATGAGGATAATCCATTAACATTGCAGGGTTTTATGCATTTAAGACCTATAGACATCAATAGCATACTTCGAGAAGTGTTAGGGGTGGATGGCACCGAAGACCCGCCAGAAAGACACCCTCGTGATTTTTTGGGGGTGGGGGGACTCAGAAATCTGGCACAAGACTTTGAGGAAGAAGACACTGAGAGGCCCGTAACTCGACCGACAACTAGAAATGTATCATTGCCCTTGCTGAGATCTATTGTGGTGAGACATTTTTATTAAAATAATATATAATTCATAAGATTTAGTTTGCATCATTACTAAGACTTGTTATTAATAATGTGTTTACAAAAATGACGGGACAGCAAGTAAAGATGGGTCATAGTTAATTTCTTACATCCGTCATGCCTATCGGATTATTGTCCACTGACAACAGAATTTCAGCCATCTTCTCTAGTTTCTTCCAGCTGAGCCCAAAATTGATGGTCTCGTTTTCAAGATCCTGCCGTCAGTCGTTTCTCGGCTAGCATCCTCTTACCTTTTCCTTCTTGATTTCCCCTCAATGCTTACCTTGTGACATTACTTGCTGGTTTTCCTAATGTGTGCTCTATCCAGCCACATCCTCACACTCTGATCTCCTCGTCATTTGTAATTTGGTCGATCCTATCTTAAGGCTCGCCTTGCTGATGGTGCCAGGCCTAGATATTGGAATATTTTTTTTAAGGCAGCTGTTGATGAAAGTCTGGAGTCTGGACTTTCTTTTTGTCATCATCCAGGTCTAAGTTTTATACAGAAAGAATTGGATTCGCATTATTATTGAACAGCCGGATTTCGGAGTTCAAGGACAGCTGACTGGAGCTTACTTGAGCTGGATAAAGGCAAATATTGCTATACTACTCCTTTTACATGACCGACGAACATTGTTTTAGACGTTGCAGTTTTTAATATGTTCGACATTCGCCGTTGACAATTCTTATGTATTTTGACATTAATTATTTCAATTTTAAATTACATCTTTATCTCAATTTATTATTAGTTGTTGCAATTAATTAAAAATGCGCACCGGTGCCTTTGGTCACACTTGTAATAACTTATTTCCTCCAGAATGAAATTTATGATTTTTTTTTAAATAGTTCTCTCAAATTCAAGCAAGGGAAAGAGAAAGACGGCTTGAAAGACAACGCGAGGAGATGAGAAACAGACAGGCGGCTGAAGCACGCAACCTATTTTACCAACAGTTCAGGAGTGTGCGCACGTTAGCAGACGAGTTGAGGACTGTTCGAATGCGTCTGGAACAGGCAGAGAGATCAGCAGCAGCAGCCGATAGCTTATTTAACCTGGTGGGAATGATGATAGGGCCAATGCGGGACAGAGAAAGTGAGATAAGAGATGCAAGAGAGAGAGAGTCCAATAGAAGATTTGCGGAGATGGGACGCACGGTGGTAGAGGAGCTACGCAGACTTCGACAAGGGCTAGAGGGTGTACGCCGACGTAGAGAAGAGACTGAACGCAGCCGTGAAGAGTCTGAACGCAGGCATCGAGAAGAGGCGGAACGTAGGCGTCGAGAAGAGGCTGACAGAAGAACAGCAACTGCGGAGAATGCATTTAACTGGTGGGAAGTGTTGAACTGGCCATCAGGGGACAGACAAAGGGAGAGAATAGAGATGAGAGAAAGAGAGCTTGAGAGACAAAGAGAGGAAATACGACAAAGAGAGGAAAGAAGACAAAGAGAAGAGAGGAGGCAAGCAGAAGAAAGACAAAGAGAAGCAGAGGAGGCACGCAGGCGTCAGGAAGCGGAAGAGAGGGCTCCATCAGTTTTTGATGTCTTGAGACACGAGTTGGGAGCTTTGTTGGGGCTTATTGGAGTGAGTGTATTCACTATCTATCTATCTATCTATCTATCTATCTATCTATCTATCTATCTATCTATCTATCTATCTATCTATCTATCTATCTATCTATCTATCTATCTATCTATCTATCTATCTATCTATCTATCTATCTATCTATCTATCTATCTATCTATCTATCTATCTATCTATCTATCTATCTAGTATATCTTTGCTACCTATATATGCATCTATCGACTTATCAATCTTATTTATCCATCAATCTATCTATCCTAATAATATAACTCCCTATCATATCTATCTATCTATCTATCTATCCTCTCTATCTATCTTTTCTATCTATCTATATTTCTATCTATCTATCTATCTATCTCTATCATCTCTATCTATCTATCTATCTATCTATCTCTATCTATCTATCTTATCTTTCATCATCTATCTCTATCTATCTATCTATCTATCTATCTATCTATGTTCTATCTATA
The DNA here is from genome assembly GCA_021962125.1 of Bulinus truncatus. Taxonomy (NCBI): domain Eukaryota; kingdom Metazoa; phylum Mollusca; class Gastropoda; family Planorbidae; genus Bulinus; species Bulinus truncatus. Next base: position 3,556,763 of record JAGDYQ010000093.1, on the reverse strand, counting down.
TTTCTATCTTATCTATCTTTCTATTTCTATCTATCTATCTATCTATCTCTCTGTTTTCTATCTATATTTCTATCTATCTATCTATCCAATCTATGCATCTATCTTTATCTTCTATCTATCTAATATATCTTTATATTTTCATCTCTAGTATATCTTTACTACTAACCATCTATCTGATGACTGATCAATCTTATCCGTGATCTATCAATATTTCAGTATTTCATACGTTAAAAAGTGGTTCTCTTAAAACCTTCTGAAAGTCCATCTTCAGTTTAAGTTTATATACACTTGGAAAAAAAATAAATAAAAAAAAGATTCTAGAAATAATTTTATTTTTGATGAGTTATAGATTCCAAGAAATCTTATTCAAGAAAATAAAAATCCTTATTCTTTGTTTTACCCTTTAGCGCAATACAGCTCACGTGCCTTTAAGGCTTGTCCAGATACAGATAAATCAAACTCCTGTGTTTATGCAGTTGGCGTAATAAGGGGCATACCCATCACTTGTTCATTACTCTATTCTATAGACACCAGGATGGGTAATTAATCACCCTACTATTTACCGAAGACTATATTTGACCCAGTGGCCTATTAGTAGGTTATGGACATAACCGTTTTAAGACAGTATCATTTAAACTCATTTTTTCAGCTTTTCAATACGTTTTTATGAAAAAAATAGTCCCGATAATATTTGTAAAAGTATTTCGTACGAAGAAAAACGGCAGCCCACATATTATTTATGTTAAGGATCAGTCATCAAACAATAGTTCGATATAAATGGTTCACGGCAAATATCACAGACCAAATAGTTCACAGCTAAATAGATCACAGCAAATAGTTTTAGATTTAAATAGATCCTCAAAAATATATCACAATCAATGGTTCCCAATATATCTGGCAAATAAGCATCAAATAGTTCCACGGCCAAAGGAGTTCTTGCTCATAGTTCACAGCTAAATAGAACACAGCCAAATATTTCTGACCAAATATTTCACAGCCAAACTACACAACCAGATATCAACGGCCAATTGTTCACAGCCGAATATATCCACAGCCAAATAGTTCACATCCAAATGGTTCCACAGCCCAACTATACGCCCTATGGACCATATTTATGAATTAATCACACTTTCATAACGTTAACAAATCTATTAGTTTTAAAATAAAGAGGAGGATACATAAAGCTAAATTCTTTTGTTTATTTGTTCTATAGTTGAGCTGATTAAAAAAATAAATAAAATAAAAAACTTTAAGGTGGTTTATAAATCTGTGACATAAAATTTGTATATATGTATTTAATAAAAAAAATTAAAAAATTAATTCTGCATTATTTCATACGTTAATGAAATCCAGTAACTCTTTTTTAATTATAAGACTAATAACAACGCCCTGTGTAGAGGCTAGAGTTGTCATTACCAGTTTAACACAAAATGTTTGATGCTACAGCGGTCAATGGAGGACCTAGATAATACCTTTTTGCTTGAATAGATGTTGGATTCCCATAGATTTCTATCTGAACCTGGAACAAGCTGAGAATTGATGCATTCTTTCTTGTTAACGAATCAAGCCGACGCTATTGGTGCACCAACAATATGACTAACATAAATCCAGCGATAATATTTAATGCATTTGAAGAACAGACTTAATGGTGCTGGCAATCTATCAAACAACAAAAACTATCGATGCAATGTACAGATGATATATAGAACATATAAATATATATATATATATATATATATATATACAGTGGATTCCAGCAATTGGGACACATCGGGACCGAGGCTTTTTTGTCCCAATTAAGCGGCTATCCCAATTAAACGCTGATTTACTAACCCAGCTTCACTTGGTTTGGTTACTTACAGAGATTTATCCCAATGGCGGCTGTTCCCAATTAAGGGTGTTATAGTGGCAGAATCCACTGTATATATATATATATATAATATATATGTTAAATTATCAAAAAAATGAAGTTTAATCGCTGATTATCACCCACAGAATATGCATAGTAGCAGTAGTTAGCAAAATTTCAGCTCATTTGGACGAAGAGGTCCCCAAAGGGTTCGAAGTTTTCCAGATTTCGGTGTAAATCATTCGTTAAATCTAATACAGCATTGTCAGCTGCATTATATACCCGAAACTGATATATTATTAGATGGTACTTAGTATTGTTTATAATATTAAATGAAACAAAATATGCCAAATCTGAATGGTTTATATTTTAATTTATGAAATTTACGTAAAAAATTATAGAAAAAAGGTTTAATCGACATCAGTTAATTTATTGAAGATGTCAATCTGTGAAAAATAATAATAATAAGCAATGCAAATAAGCATTCCTACTATTTATTTGCATATAGGGTAGACAAAAATTTTAAAAAGTTCTTTTAAATTAAATTTTAGCTGGCTGTTCACGATTACACTCTGCACAATTTTTACAGTGTTTTTTCAACTACTTGGAGCAAAACTAATGTTTGTTCTTCATGTGGTGATACTGTCATTGAAATTTTGTATCAATGCTACACCTCGCTCTGCAGATTCTTTACAAAATCTGCTGCAACTTTCCTAAAGATGAATCTGACCAGATACCAACGGAACTTATCTAGAAAACTGTAGATGTTTCCAAAAATGTCAGGTAGAAACACACCAAATCAACAACACTTTTTATAGTGTTTTTATGAGATGCAGGTCCACGTTCTGATTGCATTGTCCGAACAAAATTAGTTTTTCTTTGTCCGACAAAAGGGTTTAAATACTTCAAGCATCGACAGTTGAGTGACGCACCATCATTTTATCCCGGTCGATCGAAGCAGCATCATCATATTCGTATAATCGCTCTATCAACAAGATATCATTCACAGGTGCATCTGCGTGGGCACCATGAAAACCATAGTTGAAATAAACTTCTATAGTAGCCAGTTAAAGCGCTGGTCCACCTATAATTCTCAAAACATACTTCGAAGAATCTTGCACACAAGCGGATTTCGTTCAATGCACTTAGATTGCTTTCGCCATCCACCTTGCCTATAGCGGTTTCCTGTCTCTGACATCAACAACCATTTGTACATAAGCAGAAGAAATTCAAATAATCATCACATGAATGACTGACCTCAGTTGGTGATGGTCTAGTAGTTTTGATTATCAAAGGCGGATCGGCTTCAGCAGTGGTTTAATTCTGGGCACGTTTTCCTAAATCTCTTAAAAAACAAAATCTCTGGTCCATGGATGATTCCGAGAATAAACGTGAATGCACATCGGAAAATTACTTCCCAGCATGTGATGACGACATACCGCTACGCGTAGATTGCAATCATGGCTACTTCAACAGGTGCGGCGCAGAGGTCTTCCAATTGACGGAAGCCATGTAGATTCGCCTTCGCGATTTGATATGTTCATATACTGCACCAACCTGGATGCTAATTGCGAACCTGAAACTTTTGTAGTGCCATCGACAAATGTCGAATAGTAATGTCTGATTTTGGAATATGGTCTTCTTTTGCGCCCTTTTGCAGCTTATTTGACGACAAGCGCTCTTGGAAAATACTATGTCCAGATGTCGGAACACCAATACGTTGAATGCGGATGCAAGTATCATTGTTGATTTTCTAATGCTGAGTGTTCAGATTCCCATTATTGCAGCAGCTTTTTTGGTATTATGATGCCTGACAGTTTAAAAAAATTAAATCTTCCAAAATATGCACATTGGCAAATTTTGCACATTAGATTGTTATATAACTTGGCATTTATTACATTTTCTAAATTAAGAATTCACAATTTCAACTCTAGTTAATGGTATCAATGAGATAAATATAAGTATATTTAAGCTTCATTTTATTCAACTATGGCATACAAGAACTTGCCAAATTATTTGAGCCATGATTCGTCTGGATTTTATGTTGGCCTAATACTGAATTTAAAGCTTTTTGGGGACTATAAATGTTGTTCAATAGACTACAACTTCAATTCACTCATTGTTACCCAAGAGACACATTTCAGGAGACGGAACTTTAAAGTGTAAAAAATGATACCAAACGTTTCTGGGACACCCCTAATATATATATATATAATATATATATATTATTACGGTGTTTTACATATTAATGTAAACGTCATGGATTCACGATTAATTATTGTTTAGTAGATGACTGACGACAACTGCAATGATTTCGAGAATGTTTTAAGACTCCATATTTGGGTTTAGGGAAAGATAGGCGATGTCAACTCTTTGTCTAGACTTAACATTGGTCTGTATTAATTATTTGCTTGTAGATAAATGTGTGGCCGTCGTACCATCTAGGACCCACTATACCTTGGCCCCAATTATGCCTTTGTGCCATGAGCCATGCCTTCTTCATTATGCCATTACTACTAGCTAATATCATGGCACCATAGTTGTCTTGGCACCAATATGTCTTGGCCCCATTATGCCATGTTGTTAGTCAAACATATTTAGTATACATTGGCACCAGTGTGCCTTGCCCCATTATGCCTAGGCCCCACCAACCATCAGACGGACAAGTCTAAAAAATGTGTCTAAATATCAAAAATGTCCTTCCTCCCTTCTTTATATATATATGTCTCTCTCTCTCTCTATCTCTCTGCTGAATGTATGTATGTATTTGTATGTGTGCTTTGAAGCAAAATTAAACCATGGTGAAGAGGATGTTAATGAAGTGCGGTGTCTCTGAGAGAGTACAAACGTTCTGTAGACATAAAAAAGTTGATTTCAGATTTCAGTTCTATATAAACACAACTAAAACTGTAGGCTATATAACTGATTGCATGGGAATGTCGCTTGCAGCATAAGGAATAAAAAAAAGTTATAAATAGCTGTTAACTCGCGCGTAAGTTAGCATGTCCAGGCTCGTACTTGGCTAAAATATTAATGAAATACAAAAAATAAATTGAGTCATAATAATACTCTATAATTAGATGGTTTGTCCACTCAGAGAAAACACCCTATAAATTGATTAGTATGCATGCACACTCTCAGACAACACACACCTAAAGTGAAGGATTATACTGTGCACCTCAGACAACACACCTAAATTCAAGAAGTTATACTGGTACACTCAGATATTTTATACCATGATGAATGATTGACTAATCACTCAAAAAATACATTCTAATGAAGTTATTATATATTGCACACATTTAAATAATACCTATAATGATGAATTTTTACGTACATTCATAAAGGTAAATACAACATAACATTAAATCTTTCAGTGAGATATTTGTATTTAATAGTTTCACTATCTCTATCAATGCTTCAATTATTACCTAGTTTTTCCAGAACTATTCTTACTTAGTACTTGGTGGTATAATAGTTGAACATAACACTGGTCCATATTTTCTATCTGGTGTGTGATCTAACATTTACATACACATGACGCGTAATGAAGTAATATGTGTTTTACAAATGTCGACACAGGAGAGACAACTAAACAACAAATAAACAAGTCCTTATATTTCTTTGTTTCGTTTACACTGAAAAGGGTTTATTCAGTTCTTTGCTCTGGTTCAGAGGTTCAAACTTTAACTCTCACGATGCCATAAAACTTTTTTCGTATGTACCAGGATGCAAATATTTTACTTAAATTTAAGAAATTTACAGATGAGCAGTTAATGAAATAAATTTGTAAAAGAGCTTCATTTTCAAATTTTTCTCATTTCATCCTGAAAAATAAAATAAAACAAAAAAAAAAAAAACTTATGAAAATACTGAAAACTATCCGAAAAATGTCCAGAAAACTGTCCGAAAACATGAAGGTTCCACCGTTGCAATCACGCCATTTTGTTGCACTTTCCATTTTTAATAGCGTACGTTCGAAAATATTTAAGTATTTAAGTTTTTTTTCTAAATTTTATGTTATTGATAATCTTAAACAGATTATTTAATTATTGTTTTGTATGTAAAAAATACCATCTGCGATATAATTAAGTTAGAGTAAGTGTTTCTCATTTGGATAAGCTTTAAATATTCTGTCCAGTTTTATTTCGTTTAAAAATATTATAACTTTTTTATGAATTACGGCAATCACTAGCGGTTTCCCTCTAAATACTGAAATAAAGAATCATAAAAACTATCTCTCTTCCCACTAATGAATTATTTGAATAAAGTAAAACTGTTTATTAAACAAATTAAAATATATATTTTGTTTTTCTAGACAATTATATTTTTTTGGAATCTATTACTTTGGTCTAAATTATTTTCCAACGTTTAATTTTACAGGTTAAGGGCTTTTTGTTGAGACTAACATATCGAACACATTATTCAACCATCTTGCGAATGTCGTCAAGTTCAACGATAGTAACTACTGGCTGTATCGTCCAGAACAGCAAGTGAAGTACGACACAAAGCGCCTCGTCCAGAACAGCAAATGGCGCTTTAGCTGTATCATTAAAGACAACGAAAATGGTAACAGCTGTATCAATCGACGTAAATGGTAACACAAAACTCTTATCAATCCAGAAGGCAACAAATGACGCTAAAGCTGCTTAAATAGGTGAACGTAATGTGGTAACCTAATCTATATTGTCTAGCCAATGTAATGTTAATATAAGCTAATATGACAAATCCAACTAATTGTAATACCGACTGTATAGTCCAGTCCAGCTAATGGTAATACCAACTATATCAAGCCCAGGTAATGGTAATACAAACTATATCGTCAAGCCCAGCTAATGGTAATACAAACTATCGTCAAGCCGGAAATGGTAATACAAGCTATATTCAGCCAGACGATAATGGTAATACAAACTATATTGACCAGTCAAGCTAATGGTAATATAACTATATCGTCAATGGCTATTGGTAATACAAACTATATCGTCAAGCCCGTTAATGGTAATACAAACTATATTTACGTCGATTAGCGAAGGTATTAGCAGCTGAAACTATATATAATCAAACCCATTATGGTAATACCAATGTGTCGGTCGGGTAATGGTAATATGACTATATTGGCCCAGGTAATGGTAATACAAACTATATTGTCAGTCTGGTAATGGTAATACAACTATATTGTCAGTCAGGTGACCAAACTATAGTCAGTGGCCAAACCCATGATAAGTCCGGTCGTGTTGGCTACAGCCATATTGTCCGGTCAGATGAGCTGTCATACGAGCACCCCTTCCCAGTCCAGGTAATGAGTAGCCACCAAGCCATATTGATAGTCGGGCCAATGAGTAGCTGACTATGGCTTGTCCGGTCAGGTGTGGTAGCCCAGTCCAGCAATAAGTGTCACAAACTATGTTCCAGTCCAGGTAATTAATACAAGCCAAGTAAGTCGGTGACCAGTAATACAAACTATAATACGTCAGTCACAGTAATACATTAATACAAACTATATTGTCCAGTCCAGGTAATGGTAATACAAACTATATATTGGTCGATGTGGTAATGCAACTAACAATGGTCCAGGTAGTAGTAATACAAATGTTGATCCAGTTAACTAATCAAAAAAGGATACCAAAACTACAAGAAATATCGTGTTGTATCTCATGAGTTTACTTTTTGACCAAGACTGTTGCAGATCATCAGGTCAGGAAGTTTCAAAGTGCCATTGTATCATCAAGTCCAAAAAATTCATATGTTACTATAGAGTCGATCGGATTCTATAGTAAAATTTACATTATTTATTTATTAAGAAGTTTTGTAAAATGTGTAACTCTATCACACCAATAAGCTAGCAGTAGAAACTAATTTTTAAAAATTAAATTCAAACTTGGCAAATGACCTTTTTTTTTGACATAATAAAAAAAGAACACCCAGTATTATCAGAGCTCAATATATTATCAACTCGTTATTTAAATATTGCAGGTGTTTGCTTATGTGATTTTAACGTCAGCGGCGAAGTCAGTCAACTGAACAGATGTTTTAACACAATTATTTTTTCTACCGGTTGGATTTAATATAATTCGAAATACCATAATGAGCTACGCTCATCATTTGTGACTATGGTATAAGACAGATAATTTCCACACAGACTAATTGAATAGAGGGTTAATCTGAGCGGATGGTGAACTCATTTTAGAAGATGGCTCCGTCTAATTGCTTGCACGTGTTGGCGCTACTCAACGGGAAAATATATTGACACTGTTTATCTTGTCAGTGACATTGTTTACATTGCACAATGATTTATTGTTTGTTTTAGTTATTGTTTTTATTTTTTTTTTATTTTGTACATAACATTGATGGTGTATTCAAAGCGTTATCCTTATTGTGATTCCTTGGAAGAAAATACGTAGAACAATGAAAGGTGATAAGTTAAAGAAAGAAAAAAAAACACCTTATTGAAAGCTTCTATTTGCTTAGTGGGATTATATATATGAGGTATATAAGTAAGTGTCTACGTGTGTGTATATATATATATATGCATTTGTGTATATGTGTATATATATATATATTTATGTGTGATTATTGTAAATGTGTATTTAAACTGTATTTATATATGTATAATAAATAAAAATGTCTGTTCTCTAACATTTTACTTTTAAACAAGACTAATTACAATTATTGCAAGGATGCTTTTCTTTCCTACATGTTCTTTAATGTAAATGCAGGGCCGTTCCCAGAGCTCCAGAAGACCCTAGACAATCAGTTTAAAGCAGAATGAGAAAAGGCCGACTCTTTTTCATCTTGAACCTGTAATTATTGTAAACCAGGCATTATGTGGTTTTCTGGCACTCACCCACAAGAACCCTGAAAATGTTGTTAGTCCCACCCAGAAACATGACCTTCAATTGAGTTCCCAAATAAGAAACACATAATGTATTTCTTTGATCTATTTAACACACTTTGCTGAAGCAGCCTGGACCAATTGGAAAACACAGATAAAACTTAAAATACCCTTAACTTTTTATTAATGAGTACTATGCGTCAACTCTTTATAACTACATTGAATATGCCCATAGACCAGTATTTACTTGTCATGAATAGTTATGGTACAGAGCTTATGTTTATATTAGAATTTTAAAAAAAAGTCAACCTTTAGTATTTACTAGTTATATCGCACTAATGAAATTATTAACAAGAATACATTCCGGTTTGGAATTTTTGTACAATCAAAAAGACAGCGATACCTGTGTCGTTGGTTATAATATTCAGATATTGTTAGCATAGTCTGAATATCTTGAGACTCAATCCTGACATAACTCATGTCATACGTCAAATAATGCGACCAATTTCAAAAAGATGTATTGATAAGTAGTGCCAGTTTTCCGCCGTTATTTCTTCCGACGTCACAGTTATATCACATGGTGCACGTCGACCAAATTCTATTTTGTTGGATATATAGCTTACATATGAACGTGTATTGTTGTTATATTTCTGTACATGACGTTTTATTATGCTATGTACGACATTGTTGCATAACATAATTATTCCGTATACCACCTTCAAGCCGTCTCCAGAGAACAGGTGCGAAGATCTGACGATGCAGATGGTGCCCATCAAACTTCCAGTCACCCGGACCAACAGCAGTACACCAGTACTGTCATTAACCTCACACTTTGTCTTTGCATGCTCATTTATATCTTTAAATCTCAAATACATCCCTAGTAAATACCATACTATGTTTATACGTCAACGTAATTGGCGTCATGTTGTTTATTGTCGCGTTAATTATTAGTGAACTGATGACTGAGTGCTGTGATCGACTGTCCATAAAAAGTAAGGATGGTTATGAGAACATAATTGGTCCCTGAATACCCAACGTGTCGTTTTGCAAACTGCATTTAGAAAAAATAAAAGCGAAAAGCTGGGTGTTACACAACAGACAATCGATATAGAAAATAAGGTTATAGAAACAGATGGATACACTTCATGTGGGGATGGACGCTCGTGTGGTAAAGCACTCGACTGGTTCTATTTCCGTGACGGCGAATTAATTTTACTCAGGTCGTGGTGTCTGCAGCCATTAAGCTATGGTGGAATAAAGAAAGGGTGAAACCGTCCCATTGGTGGATTTGAAAGCATCTAAGATATTCCATCTCATCTTACAGGACTACCGCTGTCTGCTGATGTCCCCTTTGAACCTAAAGCAGCAGCCCCGTAGCCAAGGGAGGCTTTTTGGAGACCATGCCCCACTAGGTATGCACGTGCCCCCCTCCCCCACGGCAAAAAATAAAAAGGAAAAAAAATAAAGAAAAAGTAGCTATAAAGGAGGAATTTTGCTGGGTATTGAACCCCCCTGCTTACTTTGACCTGGCTACGAGCCTGATGCTAGGAATAATTAAATCTCTGTCGTTCTATTGTCAGTACGTGTAGTTGGTTCGTGAAGGTCAGCGGAATATTCTGAACCTCTTACTCTCACTTGGGTGATCCCACAACAGAGCGTCGTTCAAGTAGAGATGAAGATAGAAGCTTGTTTCTTCATTTCTACCAGGTGTAAACTATTTCATGATTTTAGATGGAATCTAATTATATCGTTAAAACACATAAACGCCTTTTATTGAATAGTTCATGATAACCAGAATCACGGTTGTAAGTCGGTGTGAATTTGTTTTTTAAAGATTGAAATATGCGTTTGATCACTTTTTGTTTGATCTGGTTGTTCCTGGTCATTTTTGTGGCTTTATATACTGTTCTTTCATATGACAATGATTGTTTTCTTAGACTTCATTTCAGTGTGGCTGTATGTAGTTGGGCAGCCAGTTGTATGTACCGGGTCTTCATTCGACCACGGCTCACTTGATGTGGCTGTTGTCTTTCACTTGACTGGCTGTACATGTTGTTTTTCACTTGATGTGGCTGTATATTGTCTTTCACTTGATGTGGCTGCTTTATGTTGTCTGATGTGGCTGTACATGTTGTTTTCACTTGATCTTGGCTGCATGTGTCTGCTTGTCTTGGCTGCTTTATATTCATTTCCTTTGATGTGGCTGTTGTGTCTTTCATTGATGTGGCTGTACATGTTGTCTTTCATTTGATGTGTGCATGTGTCTCCACTTGATGTGGCTGTACATGTTGTCTTTCCATTTTGATGTGGCTGTACATGTTGTCTTTCATTTGATGTGACTGCATATTTATCTTTCTTTGATGTGGCTGCTTATATTAATCTTTGACGTGCGTTCCTTGATGTATTGGACGCTGCATTTGATATGGCTGGAACAACACATGCTTTATGCATAACGACTTCAAAACTTTTCTTTGTTTAACTTCCAGGTAACTCTGATGTCCAGTTTTGTTCCAACAATGAAAAAGGTGTGTAGAACTCCAGAGCCAATGAGTAAGTGAAAGAGTAATGCGGACAGACTGAACTACTTGTGTTCAGATCAAAGTGAGTCAGTTGGCCTCGAAAAAGAAACGAAAACTGCAACGTAAAAGATAATACATATACATAATTTATAATCAGCTTTTTTTAAGAATCCAAAAAATTCTGCGCTATAATTTACTGGACAAATATTTCCTTCCTAAGCTATCTCAATCAGAGTCCAGGTATGTCAGACACCACTAGAAAAACTAAAAACACTGAAGAGTATTGACGTATACCGACTACCTTTAACGAGTTCATAATGAAGCGGTATCTGTCCATAAGTCATATTAGAAGTTTTAAACAAATAGATTTATCTTTGTCAAGAAAACCTGCTTAGCCTCAACTTCGTTTTCTTACTCTTCAATGAATATTCTTCAAATAGTCTTAACATTTTGAATTCGCTGATCTAAATTGCATTAGATTTATCTTTAAAAAAGATTATGAGCTAGTAAAAAGACACAATTTTTAAAGTCTCGTTTGGTACCATAATATCTGAAAAACACAGCACATTACATACGTAAACGTAAATTACATACACATTATAGCCCATTGACAGCCATCGAGACAAATTGACGGTGAAGACTTAGATGCACTTAGACTGAAAAGATGGTTCATATGTTTAAAGTGGTTGAAATACCAGAACTTCAATAAACACTAATGGTTTGAGCGTTCTCACTAATCATTTTATTACAATTTAATCACAAATCAGTCGTATAGTACTGTGACATAGCTATTTTTGCACGTACTTGAATGAATGTGTGTCTCTGTTGTGGCTTATTTAACAACGCTCAGGAAACATTAACAGATTTATACTCAGATGATTAAACACATGGCGGAAAAATTTCCAAAGGCTTGTGTTGCCAATTTTGGTTTATGAAAATTGGACGACTATTCAGTGAGTGATATTTCACCTAGATATATAAACATTGAAAAATATTTATATTTAATAATTAATAATGTTACTATGATGGTTATAAAATTGATATATTTGGAAATTTATTTAATCCTGAACAATTCTTTGTTTTTAACTCAAAAAACAGCCGATTGAACAGGACGAGTGCAAAAGCAATCCCGCTAAAAATGCAACGGCAACCCAATTCAATCTTAATTTTAGCTATATTTGTTTATATTAACAAATAAGTTAACACTCTTCAACAGATACAACACCATTTAAAACGATATATTTCATTTTCGACACCATAAACATTCTAAACGATTAAAATCTTTTAGTAAATGCAGCGTAAATGACCTGTCATGCGCGATAAAGCTGTTTTTACGTCGGTTTGGACTACATTATTCCACGATAATTCCCGATAGAATAAATACGCTACGCTGCATTTTGTCTCAAATAATATTCTCCCTTACTATAATTCTAAATAATATAATTTTAAATTCAACCAGTTTAATTTAATCAATGAAAAAGTTAAAATAATACTCTCACAGCAATATACAAAAGCATTTCAGTTATGCTTTAGCTTCTTGTTTTTTTTTTTTATTTGCTGAGCAACTATCATTTTATTAACAAAGTTTCTGGAAGAAATGAACACAAAACTTTTGGAGGCCCTACAACTGACTTTTTACCTCTTGAAAATCCACGTCTTAAATAAAGTTTTATTATTATCAACGTTGAAACCTGTTTTTAGGTATAATTTAGTGTTTCTTGATTCCTTTTTAAAATGTTAAGTTTAATTCTAATGAATGGACGCAATTCTTAAAACCTTAGTTTATTTTACGAATATTTTTATTTAATTTCTAACATTCATCACCTGTGTGCAATACGACTATTACCTGCATCTTGGATTAAATAGAATATATTAAACTTTAGTTCTGTATTGTACATTAGAATATTAGTAACTTTGGTTCTGTATTAATACAGTTAAAGTCGATAAAATGAATATTGATAACTTTGGATTCTAGTTACGATTTAACTACTGATATAAATATGTCTTGTACATTGATTCTGATTGCAGATTTAGTGATATAAGTAATTTTCTTATTAAGCCTGACTTTAGTTCTGTATTGTACAAGTCCTGATAAAAATAGAATATTGATGCTTTAATTCTGATTGCGATTTAAATGCAGTATGATAAAGATAATAGTAAATTTAGTTCTGGATGCAGTTTTAAGTCCTGATATAAATAGAATATTATTCTTTAGTTCTGAATTGCAGATTTGACTACTGATATAAATGAAAAAGCCCATAGCCCTAGCATTGCATCAGGCAGATAAATTGTGGCTACCATAACAGCATCTTGTGTACAGCGCCCAACCCTTTAACACCCAACTTAAAGTCAGGTACCCATTTAAAGCTGGGGGAACTTGTGGGACGACTTTTAATTCACCTGTGACGTTCGGGGTCTCACCGAAAATGGACGGACTCCTCAGTCGACAGTCGATATCACCACTTGGCCATTCGTCCACGATATAAATAGATATTAGTAAATTTAGTTCTGATTACGATTTAGTCACGATATAGGCCAGATAATAGTAACTTCTTTATTTATACAGTTAAAGATATGATAAGAGCAGAGAATATTGATAACTTTGTTCTGAATTGCAGATTAAGTCCTGATATAAATAGAATGTTAGTAAATTTAGTTCCAGATTTGCAGTTTTAGAGGTCATAAATGATCTCGTAACTTTAGTTCTATTGTACAGTTAAAGTCTGACTGTCTTGATTCTTAATTGCAGATTTAAGTCCTGATATAAATAGAATATTGATAAATTCGTTCTGAATTGCAGATTTAAGTACTGATATAAATAGAATATTAACTTTAGTTCTGTATTGTACAGTTAAAATATGATACAATTAGAATATTAGTAACTTTAGTTCTGTGATTAAAGTCCTGATAAAAATAGAATATTGATAACTTTGGATTAAAGTAGATTTAAGTACTGATATCAATGAGGCGAATTTAGTTCTGAATTACTGGATTTTAAGTCTTGATATAAATAGATCTATTAAACAACTTTAGTTCTGGTTGGACTCAGGTCTATTTTTCGTTCTTTTAGTTATGTTGGTGACTGTGTGGTCAACAATACAAATCTTGCGGTGACGGTTTTACCTCATTTTTCAACGGATACATAAATGCCACGAATGTTGGTGACAGTTGTTTGTTTTCTGCGAGTCCAAATGTTTTATGTAGATCTCATTTCTCAATGTGGCGTAATTCAATAGTTTGGTTTACATTCTATTTTTTAAAAGATCATTTAAAATAAATTATGGTTTGTCTGGGTGGGGACATTGTTTTTATTTACTTATAGGAGACGACGCTCCTACAAGTACAATTCAGCTATCATGGAACACAATGTAGTAATAATAGATAATACTGGCGTCATTCAATCTATTGAATAAGTACCTTCATTAATAACTGAATAATCTTTATTCATTCAATATCTATTGAACACAATATTAATAATAGATAATACACGGCTCATTTGAATATATGAACACAATGTATTAATAACGGGTAATACTGGCTCATTGAATCTAACAGACACAATGTATTAATAGATGTGCAGCTCGTTATCTATTGAACACATAATGTATTTAATAATGCGATAATAATACTTTGAAATCACTCAATATCTATTGAACACAGTAATGTGTGAATATTATGGCTCACTCCAATATCAGACACAATGTAGTAATAATAGATAATACTGGCTCGCTCAATATCTAGACACAATGTATTAATAGATAATACCCAAAACATTCAGCTTCTATTTGATTTACAATGTATTAATAGATAATACTGGCTCTGTTCAATATATTGAACTGATATGTGAATATTGGCTCATTCCAATATCGGAACACAATGTATTAATAATAGATAATACTTTGGCTCACTCATGATCAGCAGGCGGTTCACGTTTGACCACCCTTGGAAATTTTGTTGTTTTAATTAATCTAATTTAGCATTTTGTTTTCTTTGTAGCTTCGGTTTATCTAATTGCATTGCTAGCAGGAGCGAAGATACAAGACCGTGTCTAGCACCATCTGGTAAATGGCGAGCAAGTGACCAGTTTGAATGGTTTTGTAAAGAATTAAAGCAATTAATTGATTAAAATAGAAATACGTTTTATCATATTTGTTTCTATTTTTTGTTAAACGTAGACAATTGCTAATTGGGTCAGTGGTCGATGCAATAATAATCGTTAGTTCAGTTTGCTAAATATTACAAACTACTTAAAATGAATGTTTTCTGTGACGTCATTAATGGTGCGGCCCGTCTCTACGCCATGTTACATCCATGGCAAGTTTACAAAATCAAGATTAACTTTATAATATTTATAACCATGAATGTAGACTTACTTTGACGAGCTTTGTTTCATGACCACGACGAGAAAGTTCTTACAAGTTGAAAAAATTAGGGTCTGTAATAGTTTTCATAAATGATTACCGAATCTTGATATAATATAAACATAGATCAAGCAACTCAACAGAATTTGGTGAGGTTCCCCATACATCTTAAAAAAGATAAAAAATATAAAAAACAATATAGACTTTTTGGGTACAAGGAGGGCAAATAATGTATAAAAAATACATCGGGCATATTTTAAAAAAAAGGTCTGCCATTGGTTGGCCGTTTCTTCAACTTCTAAGACATTAAGGTCTGATTTTTTTATTCAAAGCACACAGATAATATGTTTTATCCATTAGAAAAGATAAACCACTTTTGGAAAAGTTTTCGTTGTTCCCTTCTGTCCCCACTAATAATGAACGTAGAGGCACGACGAATTGTATAGGTGGCTAATAGGCCAGAACGGTGTGACCACTGCATGACGATCTAACACTACGCTTGAACATCCAGCTCAATACAGCCACCTTATCCTCTCAATATATACAACATGACAAATTCCTCATCTGTCTATTGTATTATAGAAGTGGTTAACTGGTGGCTACATCCACATTCAACAAAATTTAATTTGAACTATAACTCATTTGAATTTGTACTCATCGATATATGTCCATATTGTTCCCCCTTTTACTGACAGTCTTTGCGCTTTATGGCGTTTAGTTCTTATTTAATTTTAGGTAGTCTTTTACACCCCTACGAGAATAAGTGCTTCAATGTGGATGATCTCGATGAAAAACCAATGATGTATATCACTTATCCGGTGATAGTTGGTTGGGTCCCTCAAAATACCTGGTTCAAAAGGTCTTCATTTGAGTTGGGAGTATGCATCTTTTAAACTGGGTGCTGTGCTAACAACAAAATTACTTTAACTGCCGTGGTTACATAAACTGATTTCTACACTTCAGCAATACGTAT
>JAGDYQ010000093.1:3487346-3539729 GCA_021962125.1 Bulinus truncatus | reverse complement strand
TATATATATATATATATATATATATATATATATAGAGAGAGAGAGAGAGAGAGAGAGAAAGAATTTAGAGAAATAATCATAGTCACGCTATATAAACCGTGTTAAACAAATAATTTATGATTTTGATGTTTTTTCTGTATTGACATTTTTTTAAATAAAATAACTTAGCAGCCACAACTGGGACAAAACAAATACCCCTAAAAAAACAAATGATCTTCACGCAGTAAGCCATACACATCATTTGCATAAAATTGTTGTAAATTATAATGAGTCTAAGTTTGTATTGTATGTGATTATTTAAATTGTTTTTCCATGATTCAAGTCATTAAAAAGTAAGTAAAGGTAAAATGTGATTTTATTTTGAGAAAAAAATAATAAGCATATAAACTTAATTTCAATACAGTTTATAACCTAAATTATTATCCCTAGCATCTTACGCTCATGTTATTAGATGGACCGATACTATAAATTTTCCTCAATTTTTATTTTCTTTTGTGGAGATGGTCAGCCGTGTTACCACTGTGTCATTGTAAAACAAGCAATAAATCTGACTTTTAGCTTCAAGTCCCAAATTAAGCCAAACAGTGTAACGTTTTCCATTCATAAATAATTTCTTAGTCCGTCTAAACATACCACGCTTTTCTCCTTTAGATGGAACAATAAACGGAGGTTAGCTATTGTGGAGATATAGTTTAAAAACGTCGCAATAATATTTGCCTTTCTATCTCAAAACTCATACTAGTATTACTTTCACGCCCCCTCCACCTGAACGTGTTTCTACTCTGAATAATGTACTCTGCGTAACCTCTGTCCTAGCGAAATCTTAGCCCCGCCCACTCCTTTCCCTGCTGATACTATCTCTTGTGGTCAGCTGTTTCCATTGTACAAGTGTCTCCCTGTCCCTTATAGTCAAACTGGCATACCCCGACCCCACTGAATTAAATGTTTCTACTCTGCATAGTCTTGGCCCGTCTTTCCTTGGATAGATTGATAACTAAATATTTCATTTCTGACATTATTTATCGTTGAGATTGTCACCCTTGCCATTATAGAAATAGTAAATGACAATCTCTTTCTAAGGCCCTAGCAATATAACATTTAAACATTCCTATCCGACAATCACTAAAATCAGTAGGGGTAAAACCAGCCATGCGCTGAGGTAAAAAAAAAGTCAGGTAGAAAAAGTCAGGTAGCAAAACTTGACCGATCACCGGGACAGAAAAAAAGGCGTGAAGTGGGCGTGTCGCCGTGATTTCAGTCAAATTATTCCATAAAATGAACATAAATATACATTTCTACATCTTTTTTAAGCGAACCAAGTGACGAACTAGACAATGCACTTCCCCTCCAACTTTGGCTGAAAACAAACGTTTTCGTCATTAGCAATTTTGCGTAGGAAAAAAAATGCGACTAAAGTCGTCCATAGCAGCGAGACTGTGAGCGACTATAGTCGTCAATAGCATCGAAAGGGTTAATTATATATAATTATTTCAAGAGTAATTAAATCAAGTTGAGACTATAACATCCCAAGTCAAGGTTTTACATTACTGAAATTGAGGGTACAACTATATAAATAATAGCGATTTAGGTTCTGCGGTAAATGGAAAGTAGAAAAAAAGAATTCAAAATGGAGTCTTGCCGGCGTCATGATTCGATAAATGTTTGTTTGTTTTTGTTGTTTTTTTCTATCTCCACTGTTGTAATAAAATCATGAAAAAATCGGGTATGTCCAAAACCAACAATAACATAGCCTAATGATCAAACCTAAGGTAAAATAGCTCTATGCAAAGGTTTTGCAGTGTACAGCTAGTATATATATATATACATACATATATATATATATATATATATATATATATGTATTGACCTAATGTCATACAATTATAAATTCCTACAGTTTTGAGCCATGGGTGAAGAAAGAGATTATTGGACAATTCAACTTGAACAGCTGCTAGCAGAGAGAGATGATGAGGATAATCCATTAACATTTCTGGGTTTTATGCATTTAAGACCTATAGACATCAATAGCATACTTCGAGAAGTGTTAGGGGTGGATGGCACCGAAGACCCGCCAGAAAGACACCCTCGTGATTTTTTGGGGGTGAGGGGACTCAGAAATTTGGCACAAGACTTTGAGGAAGAAGAAATTGAAAGGCCCATAACTCGACCGACAACTAGAAATGTATCATTGTCCTTTCTGAGATCTATTGTGGTGAGACATTTTTATTAAAATAATATATAATTCATAAGATTTAGTTTGCATCATTACTAAGACTTGTTATTAATAATGTGTTTACAAAAATGACGGGACAGCAAGTAAAGATGGGTCATAGTTACTTTCTTACATCCGTCATGCCTATCGGAATATTGTCCACTGACAACAGAATTTCAGCCATCTTCTCTAATTTCTTCCAGCTGAACCTAAAATTGATTGTCTTGTTTTCAAGATTCTGCCGTCAGGTGTTTCTCGGCTAGCATCCTCTTACCTTTTCCTTGATGATTCCCCCTCAATGCTTACCTTGTGACATTACTTGCTGGTTTTCCTAACGTGTGCTCTATCCAGCCACATCCTCACATTCTGATCTCGTCATTTGTAATTTGATCGATCCTATCTTAAGGCTGGTCTTGCTGATGGTGCCAGGCCGTGGTATTGGAAGAAATTTTTTTTTAAGGTAGCTGTTGATGAATCTCTGGACTTTCTTTTTGCCATCATCCAGGTCTAAGATTTATACAAAAAAAAAAAATTGGATTAACATTATTATTATTGAACAGCCGGATTTCGGTGTTCAAGGACAGCTGACTGGAGCTTACTTGAGCTGGATAAAGGCCGCTATTGCTCTACTACTCCTTTTACATGACCGACGAACATTGTTTTAGACGTAGCAGTTTTTAATATGTTCGACATTCGCCGTTGATAATTCTTATGTATTTTTACATTAATTATTTCAATTTTATATGACATTTTTATCTCAATTTATTATTAGTTGTTGCAATTAATTAAAAATGCGCACCAGTGCCTTGGTCACACTTGTAATAACTTATTTCCAGAATGAAATTTATGATTTTTTTTTTTTTTTTTTAAATAGTTCTCTCAAATTCAAGCAAGGGAAAGAGAAAGACGGCTTGAAAGACAACGCGAGGAGATGAGAATCAGACAGGCGGCTGAAGCACGCAATCTATTTTACCAACAGTTCAGGAGTGTGCGCACGTTAGCAGACGAGTTGAGGGCTGTTCGAAGGCGTCTGGAACAGGCAGAGAGATCAGCAGCAGCGGCCGATAGCTTATTTAACCTGGTGGGAATGATGATAGGGCCAATGCGGGACAGAGAAAGTGAGATAAGAGATGCAAGAGAGAGAGAGTCCAATAGAAGATTTGCGGAGATGGGACGCACGGTGGTAGAGGAGCTACGCAGACTTCGACAAGGTCTAGAGGGTGTACGCCAACGTAGAGAAGAGGCTGAACGCAGGCGTGAAGAGGCGGAACGTAGGCGTCGAGAAGAGGCTGACAGAAGAACAGCAACTGCGGAGAATGCATTTAACTGGTGGGAAGTGTTGAACTGGCCATCAGGGGACAGACAAAGGGAGAGAATAGAGATGAGAGAAAGAGAGCTTGAGAGACAAAGAGAGGAAATACGACAAAGAGAGGAAAGGAGACAAAGAGAAGAGAGGAGGCAAGCAGAAGAAAGACAAAGAGAAGCAGAGGAGGCACGCAGGCGTCAGGAAGCGGAAGTGAGGGCTCCATCAGTTTTTGATGTCTTGAGACGCGAGTTGGGAGCTTTGTTGGGGCTTATTGGAGTGAGTTTATTCACTATCTATCATCTATCTATCTATCTATCTATCTATTTATCTATCTATCTATCTATCTATCTATCTATCTATCTATCTATCTATCTATCTATCTATCTATCTATCTATCTATCTATCTATCTATCTATCTATCTATCTATCTATCTATCTCTATCTATCTATCTCTATCTATCTATCTATCTATCTATCTATCTCTATCTTTCTATTTTTCTATCTATCTATCTATCTATCTATCTATCTATCTATCTATCTATCTATCTATCTATCTATCTATCTATCTATCTATCTATCTATCTATCTATCTATCTATCTATCTATCTATCTTTCTATCTATCTATATTTCTATCTATCTATCTATCTATCTCTATCTATCTCTATCTATCTATCTATCTATCTATCTCTATCTATCTATCTTTCTATCTTTCTATCTATCTATCTATCTATCTATCTATCTATCTATCTATCTATCTATATTTCTATCTATATTTCTATCTATCTATCTTTCTATCTTTCTATCTATCTATCTATCTATCTATCTATATTTCTATCTATATTTCTATCTATCTATCTATCTATCTATCCAATCTATCCATCTATCTTTCTATCTCTATCTATCTAGTATATCTTTACTACCTATATATGCATCTCTAGTATATCTTTACTACCTATATATGCATCTATCGACTGATCAATCTTATCCATCGATCTATCAATATTTCAGTATTTCTATTACGTTAAAAAGTGGTTCTCTTAAAACACTTCTGAAAGTCCGTCTTCAAAGTTTCAAGTTTATATACATGGAAAAAAAATAAATAAAAAAAGATTCTAGAAATAATTTTATTTTTGATGAGGTTATAGGTCCAAAAGAAATGCTATTCAAAGGAAAATAAAAATCCTTATGTTTTATTTTACCCTTTAGCGCAATACAGCTGCCTCACGTGCTGCACCCCCGAGCTTGTCCGAATCACAAATAAATCAACTCCTCTGTGTTCATCACAGACCCAGCGCCCAAGCAAGGGGCGCCACCACATCAGCCGTTCATTGCTCTATTTGTCTGTCAGACTACCAGGATGGTGAATTGAAGCGAGTCTTACCCTGTACACACAACTTCCATAAGAACTGTGTTGACCAGTGGCTATTGGTAGGTTATTAGACATAACAAATTTTAAGACAGTATCATTTAAACTCATTTTTTGTTTTCTCTTTTCAATACGTTTATCAGAAAAAAATGATCCCGATAATATTTTAACAAAAAGTGTTTCCTGTTAAAGTTAAATTAAACTCCAGCCAAATAGTTCACGTCCAAATGGTTCACAGCCAAATATATCACAGACAAATAGTTCACAGCTAAATAGATCACAGCCAAATAGTTTAGATTTAAATAGATCACATCAAAAATATATCACAGTCAAATAGTTCACAGCCAAATATATCACAGCCAAATAAACATCCAAATAGTTCACAGCCAAAGAGTTCATAGCTTAATAGTTCACAGCTAAATAGAACACAGCCAAATATTTCACAGCCAAATATTTCACAGCCAAATATTTCACAACCGAATATATAACAGCCCAATTGTTCACAGCCGAATATATCACAGCCAAATAGTTCACATCCAAATGGTTCACAGCCCAATAGTTCACAGCCCTATGGACCATGTTGTATGAATTAATCACACTTTCATAACGTTAACCAAATCTATTAGTTTAAAATAAAAGAGGATACATAGAGCTAAATTCTTTTTGTTGTTGTTTTATCTGGTCTGGGCATTGATTAAAAAAAATATAAAATAAAATAAAAAACTTTAATCAAAGATTGGTTTACTTTATAAATCTCATGACATAAATTTGTATATATAAATACGTGTATTTAATAATAAAAAAATTAATTCTGCATTATTTCATACGTTAATGAAATCCAATGTTCTCTTTTTTTTAATTTTCTACAGACGACAGCAACATGCCCTGTGTGTAGAGCTAGAGTTGTCATTACCAGTTTAACACAAAATGTTTGATACTACAGCAGTCAATGGAACCTAAGTCACTTCATACTTTGCACCACCACTTGAATAGATATTGGACCATAAGATTTCTATCTGAACCTGAATAAACTTTGATTGATCGCAGTCTACTTTCTTGTTAAACTCCTTTTTTTTTCACTGAATCAAGCCGACACTTCGTGGTGCCTGTAATATGACTAGTCTTATAATCCAAACATTCAGCATCTTCCATCTACATTGAAGAACAGACTTAATGGTGCTGGCAATCATCAACTTAACAAAAACTATCGATGCAATGTACAGATGAAATATATAGAACATATAAATATATATATATATATATATATATATATACAGTGGATTCCGCTTAATTGGGACACATCGGGACCGAGGCTTTTTGTCCCAATTAAGCGGCTGTCCCAATTAAACATACAAATTTACTATTGGCTTCTTGGTTTGGTTACTTTGAGATTTGTCCCAAATAAGCGGCTGTCCCAATTAAGGGGTGTCTCAATTAAGCGGAATCCACTGTATATATATATATATATATATATATATATATTAGGGTGTCCCAAAAAAATGAAGTTTTGAAATGTTGATGTCTCACCCCACAGAATATGTCTGTATGGTAACAGTAGTTAACCTGCAAAATTTCAGCTCATTTGGACAATGTTTAGAGGTCCCCCAAGAGGTTTAAAGTTCCAGATTTCGGTGTAAAATCATTCGCGGTCAAATCTAATACAGCGTTAATGTTGCATTATATGCGAAACTGATATATTAAGTAACAAATTGATGCTTAGTATTGTTTATAATATTAAATGAAACAAAATATATAAATCTTGAATGGTTTATATTTTTAAATTTGAAATTTACGTAAAAAATTATGAAAAAAAAGGTTTAATCATTTTGTCAAGTTAATTCTTGAAAGAATGTCAATCTGCTTGAAAAATAATAATAATAAGCAATGCAAATAAGCATTCCTACTATTTATTTTGTACTTTGTACTGTAGGGTAGACAAAAATTTTAAAAAGTTCTTCAAATTTAAATTTTAGCCAGCTGTTCACGATTACACTCTGCACAATTTTTCTGATGTTTTTCAACTACTTGGAGCAAAAATTGTCTTTGTTCTTCATCCTTGGTGATACTGTCATTGAAATTTTGTATCAATGCTACACCTCGCTCTGCAGATTCTTTACAAAATCTGCTGCAACTTTAAAAGATGGTGTATCTGACCAGGCTTCAACAGGAACATCTAGAAAACTGGCATCAATGTTAGATGTTTCAAAAAATGTGGTAGAAGCACGCAAATCAACAACACTTTTTATAGTGTTTTTATGAGATGCGGTCCACGTTCTGATTGCATTGTCCGAACAAGGCCAGTTTTTTTCTTTGTCCGACAAAAGGGTTTAAAATAACGCAAGCATCGACAGTTCCACGAGTGACGCACCATCATTTTTAATCCAGTCGATCGAAGAACAGCATCATCATATTCGTATAATCGCTCTATCAACAAGATATCATTCACAGGTGCATCTGCGGTGAGCCTGCATGAAAACCATGATTGAAGATAAACACATATGGTAAACCGATTAAAGCGCTGAATACCTTGTAATTCTCGAGCTGTTAACTGAAAGATGTTTTTTTTGCCTGCAAACAATAGTTCGATTTTCAATGCATAGATTGCTTTCGCCATCCACCTTGCCCTATGTAGGGCACCATGTCTGCGAATGCTGACATCAACCTCCAACCCAACCATTTGTGCAGCAAGCAGAAGAAATTCCAAATAATCATCACATGAATGACTGACCTCAAGTTGAAATTTGATAAATTCTTTAATCGAATCAGACACGATTATCAAAGGGGCGGATCTGGCTTCGGCAGTGTGGTTTAATTCTGGGCATTTTTCTCAAAATCTCTTAAAAAACAAAATCTCTGGTCCAATGGATGGTCCAAGACAAGCATTGAATGCATCGGAAAGGAGTACTTCCAACATGTGATGACGGCATGCCATCCATAATAGATTACGTCCCATGGCTACTTCTAACAGAGTGCAAGCTCCATTGAGTCTTCCAGTATTGGAAGCCGTAGTGTCAAAGCACCATAGATTCGCACTTCCATGATTTGATATGTTCATATACTGCACCAGCAGCTACCCATCCTGACACGGATGCTAATTTGGGAACACCAAGAAGCTTTGTAGTGCCATCGACAAGTGATGTCCGGTAACATCGGGCAATAGCTTACCATCCCAATGTACAATTGATTTTGAGGGAATATAGTCTTCTTTTATACATGCTGCAGCTTGTTGACAACAAAGCTTGCGATGACGATGCATTGTGCTCTTGGAAAATACTGTGTCAGATGTCGGAACACCAGCTTCGTTGAATGCGGATGCAAGTATCATTGTTGATTTTCTAATGCTGGTGTTCGTTCTGTCCAGCACTGCAGCAACTTTTGGTGATATGATGCCTGACAATTTAGCATGCTTAGTTTAAAAAAATTAAATCTTCAAAAAATATGCACATTGCTTAAATTTTGCACATTAGGTATTTTATATGTTTTCTAGCATTTATTACATTTTCTAATTAAGAATCACACAATTTCAACTCTAGTTAATGGTATCAATGAGATAAATATAAGTATATTTAAACTTCATTTTATTCAACTATGGCATGCAAGAACTGCAAATTATTTGAGCCATGATTCGTCTGAATTTTTATGTTGGCCTAATACTGGAATTTTAAAAGCTTTTGGGGGACCTCTAAATGTTGTTCAAATGAGCTACAACTTCACCAATTCACTCATTGTACCCAAGAGACACATTTCAGGGGGTGAGACACCAAAGATTAAAAAAAAATAATTTTTCGAGCATTTCTGGGACACCCTAATATATATATATATATATATATATATATATATATATATATATATTAATACATATTTTACATATTAATGTAAACGTCATCAGTTCACGAATTCGTTAATTGTTTAGTAGATGACGACGACAACAAAGAAATGATGAGTGCCATGGATTGCATTGATTTCGAGAATGTTTTAAGACTCCATATTTGGGTTTAGGGAAAGATGGGCGATGTCAACTCTTTGTCTAGACTTAACATTGATGCACTTATTCTAATTGTTGCTTGTAGATAAATGTGTGGCCGTCGTACCACCTAGGACCCACTATACCTTGGCCCCAGTATGTCTTGGCCCCATTATGCCATGGCCAAAGTATGCCTTCGCCCCATTATGCCATGGCCCAAGTATGCCTTGGCCCCAGTATGTCTTGGCACCAGTATGTCTTGGCACTAGTTGTCTTGGCACCAATATGTCTTAGCCCCATTATGCCATGGCCCAAGTAAGCCTTGGCCCCAGTATGCATTGGCACCAGTGTGCCTTGGCCCCATTATGCCTAGGCCCCACCAACCATCAGACAGACCAAAGTCTAAAAAAAGAAATGTGTCTAAATATCAAAATAACGCTCAACTTCGCCCCCCTCCCTTTCTCTTAGCTCTCTCTCTCTCTCTCTCTCTCTCTCTCTCTATCTCTCTCTCTCTCTTTCTGTGAATGTATGTGTATGTATTTGTATGTGTGTGCTTCAAAATAATTAAACCATGGTGAAGGGATGTTAATGAAGTGCGGTATATTTGTCTCTGAGAGAGTACAATTTAAAAAGCGTTCTGCCAATAGACATAAAAAGTTGGACTTCAGATTTCAGTTCTATATAAACACAACTAAAACTGTGACTGTGTCTTTCTGTTTATTGATTGCGACAGGAGATAATCAACTTTTTGTATAAGGAATAAAAAAAAGTTATAAATAGCTGAACCATGATTAACTCATGTCAGAATTAGCATATTCGGGCTCAGCCCCTTGGCTAAAATGTGTCGTAGAGAAAGC
Organism: Bulinus truncatus; assembly: GCA_021962125.1. Taxonomy (NCBI): domain Eukaryota; kingdom Metazoa; phylum Mollusca; class Gastropoda; family Planorbidae; genus Bulinus; species Bulinus truncatus. The sequence goes on along the minus strand of JAGDYQ010000093.1, from coordinate 3,530,023 downwards.
CACGAGAAATAAATTGAGTCATAATGAAAAACACTCTATAGTTAGATGGTTTTACGGTGTCCACTCAGAGAAAACACCCTATAGTGAGATTAGTATACTGTGCACACTCAGACAATACACCCTAAATTGAGAGGATTATACTGTGCACACTCAGACAACACACCCTAAATTCAGAGGATTATACTGTGCACACTCAGATAATACACCATATAGTCAGATGATTATACTTTAAACACTCAAAAATACATTCTAATGTGAGATTATTATACTATGCACATTTAAATAATACACCATATAGTAAGATGAATTTACATGCACATTCATATAGGTAAAAAAAATACAACATAAAAATTAATCTTTCAAGTGAGATATTTGTATTCAATAGTTTCACTATCTCTATCAATAAGCACAAAGATTATTATCTAATTTTCTTAGAGACATGTATACTTAGTACTTAGTGGTGTAATAGCTTGTTTGCTTTTTGAACATAACACTGGTCCATATTTTCTATCTGGTGTGATCTAACATTACAACACACTGACGTAATGAAGTAATATATGTTTACAAATGTCGACACAGGAGAGACAACTAAACAACAAATAAACAAATCCATGTATTTCCCTTTTGTTTCGTTTACCACTGAAAGTTTGTCAAGTTACTTTACTCTAGTTCAGAGGTTCTCAAACTTTAACTCTCCGTTACCCACTAAAAACTTTTTTTCGTATTCGCAACCTATCTGTACCAAGGATGCAAATATTTGTAAATTTAAGAAATTCTAGACGAAACAGTTAATGAAATAAATTTGTAAGGAAAGCTTATTTTCAAATTTTTCTCATTTCATCCTGAAAAATAAAATAAAACAAAAAAAAAAAAAACTTATGAAAACTGTCTGAAAACTATCCGAAAAATGTCCGAAAACTGTCCGAAAACTGTCCGAAAGGTTCACCGTTGTTGCAATCACGCCATTTTGTTGCACTTTCCATTTTTAATGGCGTACGTTCGAAAATATTTAAGTATTTAAGTTTTTTTTTTTCTAAATTTTATGTGTGTGTTTAAGCTTAAACAGATTATTTTAAATTTATGTTGTTTGTATTGTAAAAAATGCATCTGCGATATAATTAATTTAGAGTAAATTGTTCTCATTGAATAAAGCTTTTAAATATTCATCCCGATTTTATTCATTTAAAAATATTATAACTTTTTTATGAATTACAGCAATCCTCTACAGCGGTTTCCCTCTAAATACTGAAATAAAGAATCATAAAAACTAACAATCTCTTCACATAATGGTGTTGTGAATAAAAGTGAACTTAAAACTGTTTACTTATTAAACAAATTAAAATATATATTTATTTTTTCTAAGACGGGTATATTTTTTGGAATCTATATTACTTTGGTCTAAATTATTTTTCAACATTTTAATTTACAGGTTTACAATTGTGAGTTTCCTAATATATTATAAAAAAGGGCTTTTTGTTGAGACTAACATATCGAACCTTTGCGATATATTTAATATTAACACGAATGTATCGTCCAGTTCAGCAAATGGTAACACTAGCTGTATCGTCCAGAACAGCAAATGGTAACACAAGCTGTATCGTCCAGAACAGCAAATGGTAACACAAGCTGTATCGTCCAGAACAGCAAATGGTAACACAAGCTGTATCGTCCAGAACAGCAAATGGTAACACAAGCTGTATCGTCCAGAACAGCAAATGGTAACACAAGCTGTATCGTCCAGAACAGCAAATGGTAACACAATCTATATTGTCTAGCCAATGTAATGTTAATATAAACTATTATGACCAATCCAACTAATTGTAATACAAACTGTATAGTCCAGTCCAGCTAATGGTAATACCAACTATATCGTCAAGCCCAGGTAATGGTAATACAAACTATATCGTCAAGCCCAGCTAATGGTAATACAAACTATATCGTCAAGCCCAGGAAATGGTAATACAAACTATATTGTCCAGCCCAGGTAATGGTAATACAAACTATATTGTCCAGTCAAGCTAATGGTAATACAAACTATATCGTCAAGCCCAGCTAATGGTAATACAAACTATATCGTCAAGCCCAGGTAATGGTAATACAAACTATATTGTCCAGTCCAGGTAATTGTAATACAAACTATATCGTCAAGCCCAGCTAATGGTAATACAAACTATATTGTCCAGTCCAGGTAATGGTAATACAAACTATATTGTCCAGCCCAGGTAATGGTAATACAAACTATATTGTCCAGTCCTGGTAATGGTAATACAAACTATATTGTCCAGTCCAGGTAATGGTAACACAAACTATATTGTCCAGTCCAGGTAATGGTAATACAAACCATATTGTCCAGTCCAGATAATGGTAATACAAACCATATTGTCCAGTCCAGGTAATGGTAATACAAACCATATTGTCCAGTCCAGGTAATGGTAATACAAACCATATTGTCCAGTCCAGGTAATGATAATACAAACTATATTGTCCAGTCCAGGTAATGGTAATACAAACCATATTGTCCAGTCCAGCTAATGGTAATACAAACCATATTGTCCAGTCCAGGTAATGGTAATACAAACCATATTGTCCAGTCCAGGTAATGGTAATACAAACTATATTGTCCAGTCCAGGTAATGGTAATACAAACTATATTGTCCAGTCCAGGTAATGGTAATACAAACTATATTGTCCAGTCCAGGTAATGGTAATACAAACTATATTGTCCAGTCCAGGTAATGGTAATACAAACTATATTGTCCAGTCCAGTTATCGTCAAAAAAAAAGGATACAAAACTACAAGAGAAATATCGATATAAAGTCTGTATATCTACATTGTATTTCATGGTAGTTTACTTTTGGCCAAGACTGACATGAATCATCTGATTGGGGAGGATACAAAATACCATTTGTATCATCAAGTCCAAAATTCATATGTTACTATAGAGTCGATCGGATTCTATATAGTAAAATTTACAAATTATTTTATTTATTAGAGATTTTTGTAAAATGTGTAACTCACTCACACCAATAAGCTAGCAGTAGAAACTAATTTTTAAAAATTAAATTCAAACTTGGCAAATGACCTTTTTTTTTTGGTATAATAAAAAAGAACACAGTATTGTAAATCAGAGCTCAATATATTATCAGCTCGTTATTTAAATATTGCAGGTGTTTGCTAATAACGATTTTAACGTGGCGGCAGAATCAGATCAGCTGAACGTGAATGTGTTTTAACACAATTATTTTTTTTTTCTACCGAGGGTTGGTTAATACTAAAATTCAAAACCCACCTCAATATAGGCTACATCTGTGTTTGTGACGCGCGAGATAGTTTTCCAATTGCCAGACAGACAATTTCCACACAGACTAATTGAATAGAGGTTGAAGTCTAGACAGCAGGTGGTGAGTTCAGTACAGAAGATGGCTCCGTCTAATTGTACACGTGTTGGCGCTACTCAACGGGAAAATATATTGACACTGTTTATCTTGTCAGTGACATTGTTTACATTTACTGGTAAGTTGTTGTTTGCTTGCATACGTTTACTGTGATTATTGTTTTTATTTATTTTTTTTTTATTTTGTACATAATAACATTGATGGTGTATTCAAAGCGTTTATCATATTGTGATTCATGAAGAAAATACACGTAGAACAATGAAAGGTGATAAGTTAAAGAAAGAAAAAAAAACACCTTATTAAGAAAGCTTCTATTTGCCTTAGTGGGATTATGTCTCTGTAGGTATATACAAGTATAAGTGTCTACGTGTGTGTATATATATATATATGCATTTGTGTATATGTGTATATATGTATATGTGTATATTTGTATATATGAATGTGTGTAAATGTGTATTTAAACATATGTTTATATATGTATGTAAATAAAAGTATGTCTGTTCTCAACATTTTGCATACACCAAACAAAGACTAATTTCACAATTTGTTGCAAGGATACTTTTAATATTGTTTTCAATACCTACATGTTCTTTCAATACTTAAAATGCAGGGCCGTTCCCAAGTATTTGAAGACCCTAGACATTAGTTTAAAATAGAATGAAAAGGCCGACTCTTTTTCATCTTGAACCTGTAATTATTGTAAACCAGTATGTGGTTTTTCTAGCTCTTTAAGAACCCCTGTCAAATATTTATTTAGTCCCACCTGACTGCAAGCCTTTCAATTTGGGTCTACCAAATAAGAAACACACCAATGTATTTCTTTTGATCTATTTAACACACTTTGAGAAGTAAGCTAGTTAATTGGAAAACACAGATAAAACTTAAAATACGCTTAACTTACCCCTATTAATGATACCTATACGTCAACTCAATATTTATAACTATGTTCTCTGAATATGTACACTTAGACTTGATATTTACTTGTCATATGAATAGTTACATGGTACACTGCAAACATGTTTATGTTAAATTTTAAAAAAAAAAGTCAACCTTTAGAAAATTGTTACCCTGAATTATATCGCACTAATGAAGTCCAGTAATAAGAATACATTCGGTTTTGGAATTTTTGTACAATCAAAGAGACACAGCGAAATACACAATGTCGTTGGTTTATAATAATTCGATCTTCATTCATACATCGATCTGAATATCTTGAGACTCAATCATTTTATTGACATAACTCATGTCATACGTCAATCAAATAATGGTAATTTCAAAAGATGTATTGATAAGTAATTATAAGTTTTCCGCCGTTATTTTTCTTCCGACGTCACAGTTATATCACATGCATTTTTTAATCATTAAATTCTATTTTTAATTTCGGATCTTTCCTAAAAACACACACATATAGACTTGTGTATTGTTATTATATATTCTCCGTACATAAATGAATTTTTATTATACTTACATGTACTTGCGACAATTACGTGCACTGTCAACGAATTATTCCATTGTACACAACACAAGTAGCCGCAGTCTCCAAGAGAGACAACGAGTGTGAAGATCTGAAACGATGTGAGATGGTGCCATCGAACTTCAATGAGAGTCACCCGGACCAACAGCAGTACACCAATTACTGTCGGTAACTCACACTTTTGTCTTTGCATGCTCATTTATATCTTTTAAATCTCAAATACATCCCTGATAAATATATATATATATATAATCGTATCCGTTGACGTCATGTTATTTATTGTCATATGAATTAATTATTAGTGGAACTGATGGCCGAGTGCTGTAGATGATCGACTGTCCACGTAAAAGTAAGGATTGGATTGTCGCTGAGAACCATGTGAAATTTGGTCCCACAAGACCACCCAACATTAAATGGGTACACCGACTTGTTAGAAAAATAAAAGCAGCTGGGTGTTGTGCTAACCAGACAATCCGTCATAAGCCGAGGTTATAGAAACAGATGAATTCTACACTTCATGTGGGGATGGACGCTCGTGTGGTAAAGCACTCGACTGGTTCGATCTTCCGTGACGGCGAATTAATTTTTCAGGTCGTGGTGTCTCCATAGCCATTGAACTATAAGCCATGGTGGGAATAAAAGAAGGGTACTGCAAAAAAAACCGTCCCATTAGTGGTTGAAAGCATCTAAGATATTCCATCTCATCTTTACAGGGACTTCACACACTTCATCTGCCCCGATGTCCCCTTTAGTGCTAAGCAGCCCCGTAGCCAAGGGGGGGGCACTGGGGGGCCGTACCCCCCCCGCTAGGTATGCAGTGCCCCCTCCCCCCCGCTTAAAAAGAATAAAAAGAGGAAAAAATAAAGAAAAAGTAACTATAATGAGAAGGTACCCCCTTGCTGGGTATTGGTGCCCCCCCTGCTTACTTTGACCTGGCTACAGGCCTGGTGCTAAGGGAACTCTAATTAAATCTCTGTCAATTATTGCTCAGTACGTGTAGTTGGTTCGTGAAGGTCAGCAGGTGTCTGTGATAGAACACATCACTTATATCACTTGAGTGATCTCCCTAGCAGAGCGTCGTTCAGAAATCAGAGATGAAGATAGAAATACTTGTTTAATTTCATTTCTACCAGGTTAACCAAACTATTTCATGATTTTAGATGGGTCTGGTATATAATTCAAACTTTACTAAACGCCTTTTATTTGAATAGTTCCATGATAACCAGAATCACGGTTGTAGTCAGTGTGGAATTTGTTTTTTTTTAAAGATTGAAATATACGTTTGATGTACATGTATTTGATCTGGTTTGCTTTATATGCAGTCGCATTTTTGTGGCTTTATATACTGTTCTTTCATATGTTGTGAATTCATTTACTGTGACTTCATTTCATGTGGCTGTGTATGTAGTGGTTTTTTTAGACGTAGTTGTATGTACCGGGTCTTCGTTCGACACGGCTCACTTGATGTGGCTGTACATGTTGTCTTTCACTTGATGTGGCTGTACATGTTGTTTTTCACTTGATGTGGCTGTACATGTTGTCTTTCACTTGATGTGGCTGTACATGTTGTCTTTCACTTGATGTGGCTGTACATGTTGTTTTTCACTTGATGTGGCTGTACATGTTGTCTTTCACTTGATGTGGCTGTACATGTTGTTTTTCACTTGATGTGGCTGTACATGGTGTATTTCATTTGATGTGGCTGTACATGTTGTCTTTCATTTGATGTGGCTGTACATGTTGTCTTTCACTTGATGTGGCTGTACATGTTGTCTTTCATTTGATGTGGCTGTACATGTTGTCTTTCATTTGATGTGGCTGTACATGTTGTCTTTCATTTGATGTGGCTGTACATGTTGTCTTTCACCTGACGTGGTTTCACTTGATGTGACTTTATTGGACGCTGCATTTGATATGGCTGAATTCTTAAATCCATAATACATATTTTCATGCATATTTGACACAAAACTTTTCTTTACATTTAACTTACCAGGAGTAACTCTGATGTCCAGTTTTGTTTCAACAATGAAAAAGATTATTGTGGGAACTCAGGTATTGTGAGTAGAGTGAAGAGCAATGCGGACAGACTGAACTACTTGTGTTCAGATCAAGGGAGACAAGGTCAGTTGGCCTCGAAAAGAAATAAACATTTGGCTTGCAACGTAAAGATAATACATATACATAATTTATATTACACCAATCGTAAGCTTTTTTTTTAGAATCACAAAAATTCTGCGCTATAATTTACTGGACTGGGAAATATATTTCCTTCCTAAGCTATCTCCAATCTGGCAGAGTCCAATTGTGTCAGACACCATACAGAAAAACTAAAAACACTGAAGAGTATTGACGTATGTCTGACTACCTTTAGGCACGAGTTCCATAATGAAGCGGTGACCATCTGTCCGTAAGTCCGTATTAGAGTTTTTAAATAAATTGATTTATAATTGTCCACAGAAAAACGTTTTCCACTCCCAGCCTCCAAACTTCGTTTCTTACTCTTCAATGAATATTATTAGATAGTCTTAACCGATTTTTTTTTGTTTTATTGAAAAGAATTCGCTGATCTAAATTTATTAGTTTATCTTACAAATTAAAAAAAGTTATGAGCTAGTAAAAAAATGTTTTGCTTTTTTTTTACATTTTTTAAAATCATTGAAAAGTCTCACATTTTGATGCCATAATCTGAAAAACTACAGCACGTACATGCATCAAACTTAAATTACATACACATAATAACACAGCCATCAAGACAAATTAAACAGTGAGAACTTAATTTTTCGACTGAAAAGATGGTTCATAATAATGTTTAAAATTAGTTAAAATACGAACTAAACAAAAACACTAATGGTTTAAGACGATTATATAATCATTTTGTTACAATTTTTAATCACAAATCAGTCGTATAATTGCTGGTATAACTATTTTTGCACGCGTACTTGAATGATCATATTCATCGGCATTTGACATTTAATAACTTAACAAGAGGCGCATTAACAGGAATTTATATAAATTGATTAAACACGCGGCGGAAAATTTCCAAAGGCAATATTTTAATTTTGGTTTATAGAAAATTGGACGACCTATTCAGTGGTGATATTTTGCTTCACTAATTTTAACGAACTATATAAGAATATTGAAAAATACATGTTATATTTAATAGTTAATAATGTTACTGTGAAATCAACGGTTCCAAATTGATATCAATTTGAAATTTATTTAATCCTGAACAAATTTATTTTTTTTAACTCATACGTTTTGAGGAAAAATGCCGCCAGCCGATTGAACAGGACAGGGTAAAATGCAAGAAAGCAATCCCCGCTAAAAATGCAACATGGTAACCTAATTCAATCTTAATTTTAGCTAAGTTGTTTTATATTAACAGAAATAAAGTTATCATATTTAAACAGTATTTTAAACACCATTTAAAATGATATATTTCATTTTTAAACTGTAACATTCTAAACGATTAAAATCTTTTTAGTAAATGCAGCGCTAAAATGACCTGTCATGCGCGATAAGCTGTTTTTTTACGTCGGTTTGGATTACCGAATATTATTTCCTGATAATTCTACAGTAGAATAAATATGCCTTTACGCTACATTTGTCTCAAAACTAATATTCTCATACTATAATTCTAAATAATATAATTGTAAATTCTATGATTTTAAATTTAATCGTGAAAAGTTAAAATATTGTCTCTACAGCAATATGCAAAAACATTTTCAGTTATGCTTTAGCTTCTTGTTGAGTTTATCTCGTTGCTGAGCAACTAGCACTTTAATTAATAAGTTTCTGGAAGAATGAACACGAGAAAAAAAAATAAAATGCAGGGCTAAACTGACTTTTTACCTCTTGAAAATCCACGTCTTAAATAAAGTTTTAGTATTATCAACGTGAAATATATTTAGGTATAATTTAGTGTTTCTTGATTCCTTTTAAAATATAGTTTATTCTAATAAATGGACGCAATTCTTAAAACCTTAGTTTATTTTTTAGTCTTTATTTAATTTCTGCTATTCAATGCCTGTGTGCAATACGACCCCTATTACACACATCTTGAATTAAATAGAATATATTAGTAACTTTAGTTCTGTATTGTACATTAGAATATTAGTAACTTTAGTTCTGTATTGTACAGTTAAAGTCCTGATAAAAATAGAATATTGATAACTTTAGTTCTGAATTGCAGATTTAACTACTGATATAAATATAATATTAGTAAATTTAGTTCTGAATTGCAGATTTAAGTACTGATATAAATAGAATATTAGTAACTTTAGTTCTGTATTGTACAGTTAAAGTCCTGATAAAAATAGAATATTGATAACTTTAATTCTGAATTGCAGATTTAAGTACTGATATAAATAGAATATTAGTAAATTTAGTTCTGAATTGCAGTTTTAAGTCCTGATATAAATAGAATATTGATAACTTTAGTTCTGAATTGCAGATTTGACTACTGATATAAATAGAAAAAAAGTTCCCTTAGCCCTAACGGGCCATCGGGGCAGATGAAGTGTAGAATTCATCTGTTTCTATAACCTCGGCATATAAAGGGATTGTGTGGTTAGCACAACGCCCAGCCGCCTTTACTTCCCCAACTTAAAGTCAGGTACCCATTTAAAGCTGGGGGAACTTGTGGGACGACTTTGCACCAAATTCACCTGGAAAAATTCCAAGGTCCTCACCGAGGATAGGACCCAGGACTCTCAGGTCGACAGTCGAGTATCTACACCACTTGGCCATTCGTCCCACTGATATAAATAGAATATTAGTAAATTTAGTTCTGAATTGCAGATTTAAGTACTGATATAAATAGAATATTAGTAACTTTAGTTCTGTATTGTACAGTTAAAGTCCTGATAAAAATAGAATATTGATAACTTTAATTCTGAATTGCAGATTTAAGTCCTGATATAAATAGAATATTAGTAAATTTAGTTCTGAATTGCAGTTTTAAGTCCTGATATAAATAGAATATTAGTAACTTTAGTTCTGTATTGTACAGTTAAAGTCCTGATAAAAATAGAATATTGATAACTTGAGTTCTTAATTGCAGATTTAAGTCCTGATATAAATAGAATATTAGTAAATTTAGTTCTGAATTGCAGATTTAAGTACTGATATAAATAGAATATTAGTAACTTTAGTTCTGTATTGTACAGTTAAAGTATTGATATAATTAGAATATTAGTAACTTTAGTTCTGTATTGTACAGTTAAAGTCCTGATAAAAATAGAATATTGATAACTTTAGTTCTGAAATGCAGATTTAAGTACTGATATCAATAGAATATTAGTAAATTTAGTTCTGAATTGCAGATTTAAGTACTGATATAAATAGAATATTAGTATCTTAAGTTCTGTAGTGTAGATTTCGGTTAATTTTTCGTTCTTTTAGTTTTCATGTTGGTGACTGTGTGGTCAACTCAATACAAATCTTCTGCGGTGACGGTTTTGCCTCATTTTTCAACGGATACATAAATCTCACCAAGTCAGTAGACGACCAGTTGACATGCTTTGATAAGTTCTTTGTTTTCTGTGAGTCCAAATATTTTATATGGATCTCATTCTCAATGTAGCGTAATTCAATAGTTTGATTTACACATTCTATTTTTTTAAAAAAAGATCATTTAAAAATAAATTATGGTTTGTCTAGACAATGAGGACGGTGAGGGCCGAGGTCTGTTTTTATTTACTTATAAAGGAGACGCTCCTGGCTCATTCAATATCTATTGAACACAATGTAGTAATAATAGATAATACTGGCTCATTCAATATCTATTGAACACAATGTATTAATAATAGATAATACTGGCTCATTCAATATCTATTGAACACAATGTATTAATAATAGATAATACTGGCTCATTGAATATCTATTGAACACAATGTATTAATAATAGATAATACTGGCTCATTGAATATCTATTGAACACAATGTATTAATAATAGATAATACTGGCTCATTCAATATCTATTGAACACAATGTATTAATAATAGATAATACTGGCTCACTCAATATCTATTGAACACAATGTATTAATAATAGATAATACTGGCTCACTCAATATCTATTGAACACAATGTAGTAATAATAGATAATACTGGCTCACTCAATATCTATTGAACACAATGTATTAATAATAGATAATACTGGCTCATTCAATATCTATTGAACACAATGTATTAATAATAGATAATACTGGCTCATTCAATATCTATTGAACACAATGTATTAATAATAGATAATACTGGCTCATTCAATATCTATTGAACACAATGTATTAATAATAGATAATACTGGCTCACTCGCAGTCCAACCCAGGCGGTTCACGTTTGACCACCCTTGGAAATTTTGTTGTTTTAATTAATCTAATTTAGCATTTTGTTTTTCTTTGTGGCTTCAGTTTACATCAGAGCCAGAGCCTTCCCTTTGGTAGTGGCAGGAGCGAAGATACAAGACCGTGTCTAGCTGTCTCATCTGGTAGTGGCAAGAGCAAAGTGACAAGTTTGAATGGTTTTGTATTGTAAAGAATTAAATAAATTAATTGATTAAAATAGAAAATAAAAGATACGTTTTATCATATTTGTTTCATATTTTTTGTTAAACGTAGACAATTGCTAATTGGGTCAGTGGTCGATGCAATAATAATCGATAGTTCAATTTACACACAAATATTACAAACCGCCAAAAAATGAATGTTTTTCTGTGACGTCATTGTGTTGTGACACATTATACCATACGTATTTACATCCATGGCAAGTTTACAAAATCAAGATTAACTTGTAATATTTATAAACCATGAATTATGAACTTACTTATGACGAGGCTTTGTTGCTTATACTTGACACGACTTGAGAGGATTTCACTTCACAAGTTGAAAGAAATTAGGGTCTGCTCACTTAAGTTTTTCATAAATGATTTTCGAATCTTGATATAATATAAACATAGTCAACTAAATATAGCCAACTCAACAGAATTTAGTGGGATTACATAATACAAAAAAGATAAAAATATAAAAAAATAATGAACTTTTTGGGGTATAGGAGGGCAAATAATGTATAAAAATAGTACATCGGGCATATTTTAAAAAAAAAGGTCTGGAAATATTGCCCTATGTGGCGTTTCTTCAACTTCTAAGACATTAGTCTGAATTTTTTTATTCAAGTACCTGAGATAATGAGATGTTTATCTATTAGATCCGATAAACCACTTTTGGAAAAGTTTTCGTTGTTCACTTCTTTCATCCCCACCCTAACCATACAATAGACATAGAGGCACGACGGGTGTCATAGGTGGCTGAATAGGCCAGGAGCAGTGCCTTCAAACCACTGCATGACGATCATACTACAACTTGAACATCCAGCTCAATACAAATGAGTCACCCAGCCACCTTAATCCTCTCAAACATATACAACCCTGACAAATTCCTCATCTGTCTATTGTATTATAGAAGTGGACAACTGGCCATCAGGTGGCTACATCCACATTCAACAAGAGTAATTTGAACTATAACTCATTTAGTTGTACTCGTCTTGATAACATGTCCATATTGTTCCCCCTTTTACTGACAGTCTTTGCATTATGTGGTAAGTTTAGTTTCGCATTTAATTTTAGGTAGTCTTTTACACCTAAAGGAATAGGTAGCCTAGAGAGTTGTGGATTCGATCCTCGATGAAAAACCAATGGTGTGTGTCCTTGTCCCGGTGATAGTTGGTTGGAGTCCCTCAAAAATACCCTGGTTTAAAAGGTGTACCTGATTCATTTGAGTTGGGGAAGTAAATATGGCTGGGTGCTGTGCTAACAACAAAATTACTTTAACTGCCGTGGTTACATAAACTAATGATTTCTACACTTCAACTGCCGTGGTTACAGAAACTGATGATTTCTACACTTCAACTGCCGTGGTTACAGAAACTGATGATTTCTACACTTCAACTGCCGTGGTTACAGAAACTGATGATTTCTACACTTCAACTGCCGTGGTTACAGAAACTGATGATTTCTACACTTCAACTGCCGTGGTTACAGAAACTGATGATTTCTACACTTCAACTGCCGTGGTTACAGAAACTGATGATTTCTACACTTCAACTGCCGTGGTTACAGAAACTGATGATTTCTACACTTCAACTGCCGTGGTTACAGAAACTGATGATTTCTACACTTCAACTGCCGTGGTTACAGAAACTGATGATTTCTTACACTTCAACTGCTGCTACTTACACTTCAACTGCCGTGGTTACAGAAACTGATGATTTCTACACTTCAACTGCCGTGGTTACAGAAACTGATGATTTCTACACTTCAACTGCCATTGGTTACAGAAACTGATGATTTCTACACTTCAACTGCCGTGGTTACAGAAACTGATGATTTCTACACTTCAACTGCCGTGGTTACAGAAACTGATGATTTCTACACTTCAACTGCCGTGGTTACAGAAACTGATGATTTCTACACTTCAACTGCCGTGGTTACAGAAACTGATGATTTCTACACTTCAACTGCCGTGGTTACAGAAACTGATGATTTCTACACTTCAACTGCCGTGGTTACAGAAACTGATGATTTCTACACTTCAACTGCCGTGGTTACAGAAACTGATGATTTCTACACTTCAACTGCCGTGGTTACAGAAACTGATGATTTCTACACTTCAACTGCCGTGGTTACAGAAACTGATGATTTCTACACTTCAACTGCCGTGGTTACAGAAACTGATGATTTCTACACTTCAACTGCCGTGGTTACAGAAACTGATGATTTCTACACTTCAACTGCCGTGGTTACAGAAACTGATGATTTCTACACTTCAACTGCCGTGGTTACAGAAACTGATGATTTCTACACTTCAACTGCCGTGGTTACAGAAACTGATGATTTCTACACTTCAACTGCCGTGGTTACAGAAACTGATGATTTCTACACTTCAACTTGCCGTGGTTACAGAAACTGATGATTTCTACACTTCAACTGCCGTGGTTACAGAAACTGATGATTTCTACACTTCAACTGCCGTGGTTACAGAAACTGATGATTTCTACACTTCAACTGCCGTGGTTACAGAAACTGATGATTTCTACACTTCAACTGCCGTGGTTACAGAAACTGATGATTTCTACACTTCAACTGCCGTGGTTACAGAAACTGATGATTTCTACACTTCAACTGCCGTGGTTACAAACTGATGATTTCTACACTTCAACTGCCGTGGTTACAGAAACTGATGATTTCTACACTTCAACTGCCGTGGTTACAGAAACTGATGATTTCTACACTTCAACTGCCGTGGTTACAGAAACTGATGATTTCTACACTTCAACTGCCGTGGTTACAGAAACTGATGATTTCTACACTTCAACTGCCGTGGTTACAGAAACTGATGATTTCTACACAACTGCCGTGGTTACAGAAACTGATGATTTCTACACTTCAACACCGTGGTTACAGAAACTGATGATTTCTACACTTCAACTGCCGTGGTTACAGAAACTGATGATTTCTACACTTCAACTGCCGTGGTTACAGAAACTGATGATTTCTACACTTCAACTGCCGTGGTTACAGAAACTGATGATTTCTACACTTCAACTGCCGTGGTTACAGAAACTGATGATTTCTACACTTCAACTTTGGTTACGAAACTGATGATTTCTACACTTCAACTGCCGTGGTTACAGAAACTGATGATTTCTACACTTCAACTGCCGTGGTTACAGAAACTGATGATTTCTACACTTCAACTGCCGTGGTTACAGAAACTGATGATTTCTACACTTCAACTGCCGTGGTTACAGAAACTGATGATTTCTACACTTCAACTGCCGTGGTTACAGAAACTGATGATTTCTACACTTCAACTGCCGTGGTTACAGAAACTGATGATTTCTACACTTCAACTGCCGTGGTTACAGAAACTGATGATTTCTACACTTCAACTGCCGTGGTTACAGAAACTGATGATTTCTACACTTCAACTGCCGTGGTTACAGAAACTGATGATTTCTACACTTCAACTGCCGTGGTTACAGAAACTGATGATTTCTACACTTCAACTGCCGTGGTTACAGAAACTGATGATTTCTACACTTCAACTGCCGTGGTTACAGAAACTGATGATTTCTACACTTCAACTGCCGTGGTTACAGAAACTGATGATTTCTACACTTCAACTGCCGTGGTTACAGAAACTGATGATTTCTACACTTCAACTGCCGTGGTTACAGAAACTGATGATTTCTACACTTCAACTGCCGTGGTTACAGAAACTGATGATTTCTACACTTCAACTGCCGTGGTTACAGAAACTGATGATTTCTACACTTCAACTGCCGTGGTTACAGAAACTGATGATTTCTACACTTCAACTGCCGTGGTTACAGAAACTGATGATTTCTACACTTCAACTGCCGTGGTTACAGAAACTGATGATTTCTACACTTCAACTGCCGTGGTTACAGAAACTGATGATTTCTACACTTCAACTGCCGTGGTTACGAGCGATGATTTCTACTTCAACTGCCGTGGTTACAGAAACTGATGATTTCTACACTTCAACTGCCGTGGTTACAGAAACTGATGATTTCTACACTTCAACTGCCGTGGTTACAGAAACTGATGATTCTCTACACTTCAACTGCCGTGGTTACAGAAACTGATGATTTCTACACTTCAACTGCCGTGGTTACAGAAACTGATGATTTCTACACTTCAACTGCCGTGGTTACAGAAACTGATGATTTCTACACTTCAACTGCCGTGGTTACAGAAACTGATGATTTCTACACACTTCAACTGCCGTGGTTACAGAAACTGATGATTTCGCCACTTCAATCCGCCATGGTTACAGAAACTGATGATTTCTACACTTCAACTCGCCGTGATTTCTACACTTCAACTGCCGTTACAGAAACTGATGATTTCTACACTTCAACTGCCGTGGTTACAGAAACTGATGATTTCTACACTTCAACTGCCGTGGTTACGAAACTGATGATTTCTACACTTCAACTGCCGTGGTTACAGAAACTGATGATTTCTACACTTTCAACTGCCGTGGTTACAGAAACTGATGATTTCTACACTTCAACTGCCGTGGTTACAGAAACTGATGATTTCTACACTTCAACTGCCGTGGTTACAGAAACTGATGATTTCTACACTTCAACTGCCGTGGTTACAGAAACTGATGATTTCTACACTTCAACTGCCGTGGTTACAGAAACTGATGATTTCTACACTTCAACTGCCGTGGTTACAGAAACTGATGATTTCTACACTTCAGCTGCCGTGGTTACAGAAAACTGATGATTTCTACACTTCAACTGCCGTGGTTACAGAAACTGATGATTTCTACCTGCCGTGGTTGCATTTGGTTTCTACACTTCAACTGCCGTGGTTACAGAAACTGATGATTTCTACACTTCAACTGCCGTGGTTACAGAAACTGATGATTTCTACACTTCAACTGCCGTGGTTACAGAAACTGATGATTTCTACACTTCAACTGCCGTGGTTACAGAAACTGATGATTTCTACACTTCAACTGCCGTGGTTACAGAAACTGATGATTTCTACACTTCAACTGCCGTGGTTACAGAAACGACGATTACACTTCAACTGCCGTGGTTACAGAAACTGATGATTTCTACACTTCAACTGCCGTGGTTACAGAAACTGATGATTTCTACACTTCAACTGCCGTGGTTACAGAAACTGATGATTTCTACACTTCAACTGCCGTGGTTACAGAAACTGATGATTTCTACACTTCAACTGCCGTGGTTACAGAAACTGATGATTTCTACACTTCAACCGCCGTGGTTACAGAAACTGATGATTTCTATACTTCAACTGCCGTGCTGAAATCCGATGATTTCTACACTTCAACTGCCGTGGTTACAGAAACTGATGATTTCTACACTTCAACTGCCGTGGTTACAGAAACTGATGATTTCTACACTTCAACTGCCGTGGTTACAGAAACTGATGATTTCTACACTTCAACTGCCGTGGTTACAGAAACTGATGATTTCTACACTTCAACTGCCGTGGTTACAGAAACTGATGATTTCTACACTTCAACTGCCGTGGTTACAGAAACTGATGATTTCTACACACTTCAACTGCCGTGGTTACAGAAACTGATGATTTCTACACTTCAACTGCCGTGGTTACAGAAACTGATGATTTCTACACTTCAACTGCCGTGGTTACAGAAACTGATGATTTCTACACTTCAACTGCCGTGGTTACAGAAACTGATTTCTACATACAAACTGCCGTGGTTACAGAAACTGATTTCTTTACACTTCAACTGCCGTGGTTACAGCCTGATGATTTCTACACTTCAACTACAAGTAGTTACAGAAACTGATGATTTCTACACTTCAACTGCCGTGGTTACAGAAACTTGATGATTTCTACACTTCAACTGCCGCGGTTACCAGCTGATGATTTCTACACTTCAACTGCCGTGGTTACAGAAACTGATGATTTCTACACTTCAACTGCCGTGGTTTAGAGAAACTGATGATTTCTACACTTCAACTGCCGTGGTTACAGAAACTGATGATTTCTACACTTCAACTGCCGTGGTTACAGAAACTGATGATTTCTACACTTCAACTGCCGTGGTTACAGAAACTGATGATTTCTACACTTCAACTGCCGTGGTTACAGAAACTGATGATTTCTACACTTCAACTGCCGTGGTTACAGAAACTGATGATTTCTACACTTCAACTGCCGTGGTTACAGAAACTGATGATTTCTACACTTCAACTGCCGTGGTTACAGAAACTGATGATTTCTACACTTCAACTGCCGTGGTTACAGAAACTGATGATTTCTACACTTCAACTGCCGTGGTTACAGAAACTGATGATTTCTACACTTCAACTGCCGTGGTTACAGAAACTGATGATTTCTACACTTCAACTGCCGTGGTTACAGAAACTGATGATTTCTACACTTCAACTGCCGTGGTTACAGAAACTGATGATTTCTACACTTCAACTGCCGTGGTTACAGAAACTGACGCATGATTTCTACACTTCAACTGCCGTGGTTACAGAAACTGATGATTTCTACACTTCAACTGCCGTGGTTACAGAAAC
The DNA here is from genome assembly GCA_021962125.1 of Bulinus truncatus. Taxonomy (NCBI): domain Eukaryota; kingdom Metazoa; phylum Mollusca; class Gastropoda; family Planorbidae; genus Bulinus; species Bulinus truncatus. The sequence goes on along the minus strand of JAGDYQ010000093.1, from coordinate 3,512,025 downwards.
CCCATGATTTCTACACTTCAACTGCCGTGGTTACAGAAACTGATGATTTCTACACTTCAACTGCCGTGGTTACAGAAACTGATGATTTCTACACTTCAACTTGCCGTGGTTACAGAAACTGATGATTTCTACACTTCAACTGCCGTGGTTACAGAAACTGATGATTTCTACACTTCAACTGCCGTGGTTACAGAAACTGATGATTTCTACACTTCAACTGCCGTGGTTACAGAAACTGATGATTTCTACACTTCAACTGCCGTGGTTACAGAAACTGATGATTTCTACACTTCAACTGCCGTGGTTACAGAAACTGATGATTTCTACACTTCAACTGCCGTGGTTACAGAAACTGATGATTTCTACACTTCAACTGGCGTGGTTACAGAAACTGATGATTTCTACACTTCAACTGCCGTGGTTACAGAAACTGATGATTTCTACACTTCAACTGCCGTGGTTACAGAAACTGATGATTTCTACACTTCAACTGCCGTGGTTACAGAAACTGATGATTTCTACACTTCAACCGCCGTGGTTACAGAAACTGATGATTTCTACACTTCAACTGCCGTGGTTACAGAAACTGATGATTTCTACACTTCAACTGCCGTGGTTACAGAAACTGATGATTTCTACACTTCAACTGCCGTGGTTACAGAAACTGATGATTTCTACACTTCAACCCGCCGTGGTTACAGAAACTGATGATTTCTACACTTCAACTGCCGTGGTTACAGAAACTGATGATTTCTACACTTCAACTGCCGTGGTTACAGAAACTGATGATTTCTACACTTCAACTGCCGTGGTTACAGAAACTGGATGATTTCTACACTTCAACTGCCGCGTTGGTTACAGAAACTGATGATTTCTACACTTCAACTGCCGTGGTTACAGAAACACGGTGATTTCTACACTTCAACTGCCGTGGTTACGAAACTGATTTTCTACACTTCCAGCATACCGTGGTTACGAAACTGATGATTTCTACACTTCAACTGCCGTGGTTACAGAAACTGATGATTTCACCTTCAACTGCCGTGGTTACAGAAACTGATGATTTCTACACTTCAACTGCCGTGGTTACAGAAACTGATGATTTCTACACTTCAACTGCCGTGGTTACAGAATACTGATGATTTCTACACTTCAACTGCCGTGGTTACAGAAACTGATGATTTCTACACTTCAACTGCCGTGGTTACAGAAACTGATGATTTCTACACTTCAACTGCCGTGGTTACAGAAACTGATGATTTCTACACTTCAACTGCCGTGGTTACAGAAACTGATGATTTCTACACTTCAACTGCCGTGGTTACAGAAACTGATGATTTCCACACTTCAACTGCCGTGGTTACAGAAACTGATGATTTCTACACTTCAACTGCCGTGGTTACAGAAACTGATGATTTCTACACTTCAACTGCCGTGGTTACAGAAACTGATGATTTCTACACTTCAACTGCCGTTACAGAAACTGATGATTTCTACACTTCAACTGCCGTGGTTACAGAAACTGATGATTTCTACACTTCAACTGCCGTGGTTACAGAAACTGATGATTTCTACACTTCAACTGCCGTGGTTACAGAAACTGATGATTTCTACACTTCAACTGCCGTGGTTACAGAAACTGATGATTTCTACACTTCAACTGCCGTGGTTACAGAAACTGATGATTTCTACACTTCAACTGCCGTGGTTACAGAAACTGATGATTTCTACACTTCAACTGCCGTGGTTACAGAAACTGATGATTTCTACACTTCAACTGCCGTGGTTACAGAAACTGATGATTTCTACACTTCAACTGCCGTGGTTACAGAAACTGATGATTTCTACACTTCAACTGCCGTGGTTACAGAAACTGATGATTTCTACACTTCAACTGCCGTGGTTACAGAAACTGATGATTTCTACACTTCAACTGCCGTGGTTACAGAAACTGATGATTTCTACACTTCAACTGCCGTGGTTACAGAAACTGATGATTTCTACACTTCAACTGCCGTGGTTACAGAAACTGATGATTTCTACACTTCAACTGCCGTGGTTACAGAAACTGATGATTTCTACACTTCAACTGCCGTGGTTACAGAAACTGATGATTTCTACACTTCAACTGCCGTGGTTACAGAAACTGATGATTTCTACACTTCAACTGCCGTGGTTACAGAAACTGATGATTTCTACACTTCAACTGCCGTGGTTACAGAAACTGATGATTTCTACACTTCAACTGCCGTGGTTACAGAAACTGATGATTTCTACACTTCAACTGCCGTGGTTACAGAAACTGATGATTTCTACACTTCAACTGCCGTGGTTACAGAAACTGATGATTTCTACACTTCAACTGCCGTGGTTACAGAAACTGATGATTTCTACACTTCAACTGCCGTGGTTACAGAAACTGATGATTTCTACACTTCAACTGCCGTGGTTACAGAAACTGATGATTTCTACACTTCAACTGCCGTGGTTACAGAAACTGATGATTTCTACACTTCAACTGCCGTGGTTACAGAAACTGATGATTTCTACACTTCAACTGCCGTGGTTACAGAAACTGATGATTTCTACACTTCAACTGCCGTGGTTACAGAAACTGATGATTTCTACACTTCAACTGCCGTGGTTACAGAAACTGATGATTTCTACACTTCAACTGCCGTGGTTACAGAAACTGATGATTTCTACACTTCAACTGCCGTGGTTACAGAAACTGATGATTTCTACACTTCAACTGCCGTGGTTACAGAAACTGATGATTTCTACACTTCAACTGCCGTGGTTACAGAAACTGATGATTTCTACACTTCAACTCGCCGATGGTTACAGAAACTGATGATTTCTACACTTCAACTGCCGTGGTTACAGAAACTGATGATTTCTACACTTCAACTGCCGTGGTTACAGAAACTGATGATTTCTACACTTCAACTGCCGTGGTTACAGAAACTGATGATTTCTACACTTCAACTGCCGTGGTTACAGAAACTGATGATTTCTACACTTCAACTGCCGTAGTTACAGAAACTGATGATTTCTACACTTCAACTGCCGTGGTTACAGAAACCTGATGATTTCTACACTTCAACTGCCGTGGTTACAGAAACTGATGATTTCTGCACTTCAACTACCGTGTTACAGAAACTATGATTTCTACACTTCACTGCCGTGGTTACAGAAACTGGTGATTTTACTTCAACTGCCGTGGTTACAGAAACTGATGATTTCTACACTTCAACTGCCGTGGTTACAGAAACTGATGATTTCTACACTTCAACTGATGATTTCGACACTTCAACTGCCGTGGTTACAGAAACTGATGATTTCTACACTTCAACTGCCGTGGTTACAGAAACTGATGATTTCTACACTTCAACTGCCGTGGTTATAGAAACTGATGATTTCTACACTTCAACTGCCGTGGTTACAGAAACTGATGATTTCTACACTTCAACTGCCGTGGTTACAGAAACTGATGATTTCTACACTTCAACTGCCGTGGTTACAGAAACTGATGATTTCTACACTTCAACTGCCGTGGTTACAGAAACTGATGATTTCTACACTTCAACTGCCGTGGTTACAGAAACTGATGATTTCTACACTTCAACTGCCGTGGTTACAGAAACTGATGATTTCTACACTTCAACTGCCGTGGTTATAGAAACTGATGATTTCTACACTTCAACTGCCGTGGTTACAGAAACTGATGATTTCTACACTTCAACTGCCGTGGTTACAGAAACTGATGATTTCTACACTTCAACTGCCGTGGTTATAGAAACTGATGATTTCTACACTTCAACTGCCGTGGTTACAGAAACTGATGATTCTACTAACCTTCAACTGCCGTGGTGCTGACAGAAACTGATGATTTCTACACTTCAACTGCCGTGGTTACAGAAACTGATGATTTCTACACTTCAACTGCCGTGGTTACAGAAACTGATGATTTCTACACTTCAACTGTCGTGGTTACAGAAACAGATACGAGGCAGTACGGGTTTAATAAGTATTTAATAGAAGGAGTGGACAATGGGTATGACACAAGCCCATGCCATTACAATCATTTGTAAGCTCCTCTGCCTATTTTCTTCACCCTACATCTCCGCCAGCATATCTCGTAAGATCAATTTGCTAATTTTCAAGCAATATCACTTAATACAACCAGTTTTATTATCTTCGCGTTCTCTCCTGTTATGTTTTTTAAACAATATTTTGCTTTCTACAAAAACACGCAACTAAAACAACTGGGGTGGCATTTTAGGAGATGGACTGATACATTCATTCCATTTGGAAAACAATTGCTTTGTTGTACGAGCAACTTTACGGACTGAATTAAATTCGTATCTTTAGACACCAATTGGCAAACAAAACTTTCGAATAAAGAATGGTATGAAGTTATTCAGTTATATAAAGCCATATATGGTGTCTAGTAAGAAATAGAAAAATAAATAATTTTTTTGGCAGATAAAATAAATGTAGATTTGATTTAACCTTTTGTTTAAACACAAAAGTCATAACACCTATAGGAAAAAAATATAACAAATTACAGAATAATACCAACATAATTTTTAAAAAAAAAATAGTTGGATATTTCTCTTTATAAAGCAAATTAAGAAATAAACGCGTTAAGGCTGTTTTAAATCTAGCTAAAAAATTAGTAAGGAATGGAAAAATGATAGGTCGGAAATAGAAGGGGTGTACTGTTATTGTGTAAAATAAGAGATCCGTTGTAAGAAATGTTCACTAATTCCTAGGCCTATATATTTCATTGTTTTATTTTTCTTTTCTGAGAAATGTGAGATATTTATACAATAAAGTACAAAGCGTATATTTAAGAGATTCTGACTAGTAGAAAATGCGGTAAGGAGGACGCATCAAATAGATATAACTCATTAAAGTAAAAAAAAATCCTGACAAAATGAAACAGTAACATGTGTTTTCCAAATGTGTGCCAATTGTGTAGATTTGATATTAGATTTGATGAAAAATCTATAATTTTCTAGCTCATAACGAGACTGAAAGATCTAGTTGTACACTAATTAAATATTAGCATTAGTCCTTGTTAACAAATTGTTCTTAATTTCGTCAATGTCATGCATCCATGAAACGTACAAACTTTATTAATGCTTCATTAAATTGTAAAGGTCGAGGTTGGCAGTGTAGTAGCGCTGGACTGCTAACCCAAATGTCTTGAGTTCGAACCTCGATGAGTGCCTGAACCTTTCTTGAGTCCGATCGATGTCCTCTAAGTCCACCCAGCTTATAATTAAGTACCAGACATATGTTATGGAAAGTCGGCGGGGCTATTATTAGCTACACAATCCCATAGAACAGCCGTGGCTACAGAAACAGAACTGATCTGAACCCGATGGTCTGTAAGGGTTTATAAGGAAAAGATTACCTTATATTTTTACTAGCAAACACAAGATATAAGATACAGCAATAGAGTTGGCTTATTTACCTTAACACATAATATTCTAAGCTTACATTTACCAAGACAAATTTGATTGAATTGTAGTCAGACAGACGTATCTATTGCTGTTACCTCAATTATAAAAACACCATTCTTGAGAAAAAGTCAAAAGTTGAAACCTATCCATGTGATCAAAATGTTTAAAAGTAGACTTTATAATACGAAACTTAATCGACTCAAGTACAAAGCTACAGTGGTTTAAATGAATCGTTTCCCGGCGATTTACAGCGTTTCCATGGCGACCGGAATATCATTGTCGGACATTACATTTTCTTTCATATGCTGACTAAATGCCACACTCATATTGACAAACCCAGAATAATTTAATAATTATCGCAACTCTAATATGATAAGGAGTTAAATAGAGAAGGGGGTGGGGTTGAATTGGTAAAGTCACTGTTTAAGTCAGTAGTGCCAGCTGACAGTATTAAAGACAGACAAACTTCTCTTGATTTAATACGCTACAACACTTTTATTCTGCATACCAGATTAAAACGACATCGTGACATTTGGAAATATTTTATAAAAACAAAGTATACGGATTAAATAAATAAAATGAACTTTGATTTAAATTGTAATCTCCCAATGTTTAAACAACGGGAGTCTCTGGCGATGAAGTTTCTTCTCTGGATGAATTAAATGATGTTATGTTATGTAGTTAATATTATATAGTTAAAATATGCTCTCATATATTTTACAAAATTATGAAACAAACCAAGTAAATTGATTAAAAAACTTATTTTAATAGTTTAGAATTACTGTAAATTAATTTTTAAAAATCACTTGAAAATAAATTAAAAAAAAAAAAAAAAAAATTAAAAATACACACAAATTTCAAGGTGATTGTAATTTTCGGAGCCATGAATAAAATTAGAGCTTCACTTTTAAGCGAAAAAAATAAATTATTTTTCCAGGCGTCGAAGAATATTTTATTCACATTAATTATGAACAGTTATTTTATTATTTTTGGGTTTATGTTGAGTCCTAATGAAGTGGCAAACTTGTGGATGTATGTGGAGTCCATCCACAGCAAGACCATGAAGACCAGAACCAAGCTGACCAATCCAGTGTAGCCAAATGTTTTGGATAGGATCCTGTTGTCCGGTGCTGAATATTTCAATCTCTTGGTGGAAGACAAAGTCTGATAGATGGAATAGATTTGATTAGAGTTGGTCGTTAAAACTAAACTGTGTCTCATGGTATCAATTATACTAGGGAGAAATTAAAAAGAAAAAAAAAATTATAATGAAAACACAGTTGACCGATTATTAATTGTATCCGTATACAAAACAAAATCTTATTTTAAAGATTTTTTTTTCACTCGCGTTTCTGAACGAGAATATGACTTCTAAATCTTCTTGATGATTTTATGGGGCATCTAAATGACAACACTGATTGGTTAGTTTAAGCGTATTCTTGCAACGTGATGTCACAAGACCACTTGTGACTAAACCGATCTGACTGCAACGTAAGCACCGTTGTATTTGTTCTTGCTGGTTAGCCAAGTATTTTATCATTATACGTTTCATTGAAATTCGTAAAAATATGTCCAAATATTAGCCATTTTGGCCCAAAAAAAAATGAAATTGAATCTTGCGTAAAACTGAATATTGAATTTCATAAGCATACGAAAAGTACTAAGTGTACCAAATGTACTAAGTTTATTAAGTGTACTAGGTGTAGTAAGTGTACAAAGTTTACTAAGTTTACCAAGTGTATTAAATTAAGTGTACTAAGTGTTTAAGTATATTATGTGATGCATATGTTTTTATTATATACTGAATGAAAACATTCGATTTCGTTGAAACAGACTCTTGATTTCAAAATGTGAAAAACATATTTAAATATCCTATCATTTCGACAAGATTTGTCCTTTGTTTTTCTAGAACTCTATGCGGAGGTTAAAAAGCGAAAGTTGACTGTGCGGGCACGTCTCAAGCCACAATATCGTGACCAATACTAAGATGCAAGGTAAACAAGAATGATCGCGGAAGACAGGCCGTCCTAGAAAGCAATGGATTCTGAACATTACGGAATGTATGGGCCATATTGTAGCTATCTACTCCAAGTCATGCGACCAACCGAGGAATGGACAAACCTTTTTACATCAATGTCATTACAGCCCCCTGAACCAAACAAAACTTTTTTAAGGAACACATAATCTTGAATGACGAGGCAGAAATTTTTAGAGACAGATCGGGCCGTAGATTAAAATAAATGTTGGGGACCCGATAGCATCAGATTTTATAATAATTTAGGGCCATTAAACAATGGGAGCCCTAGATGTGACTTACCGTTTTATCCAGGAGAAGATTTTTCTGAGCCTGAATGAAGAGTTTGTCTCTATAGATGATCAGCTCTTCATCAGTCAATGGGACGTTGTCCTTCCCGCAGGTACACCAGCATCCCGGGGGTATTTCTACAGCATCTGTGATTGGGTGGACAGATGAGACCAATGTGAAGGTTATTAATTTTTACTTTCAATCCATTTGTATTTTGATGACAAACGAATGTAACTCTCTAGACCAGTGTTTCCCAAACATTCGACATCTGTGTACCTCCTTTTTTACGGTCATGGGTTTTTTCCTAATTCTTTTGGAGTATGTTTACCCAAGGTTCTCAGCCCGGTGCGTGTAAGTATGCTGCAGTAGGGGAAACTCTGCTCTAGACATACATCAGTATAACGTGATAGACCGCTAACTTAGGTTTTTACAAAAAAATGACATACTGTAATTAACTAATACACAAAAAATATATGGGAAGAGCTGGAAACATTAAGATAATTTAACCATATATATATATATATATATATATATATATATATATGTTTTAGATGAAGTCAACCTTGTAAAGAAACAACAATACAAGTTATATCTATTTAGATAGACATAATTTAAACAAATATAGAAGCAACATTTTACCTTCGGTGGTAGTTGTCTCTGCACTCACCAATGCATATACTTAAAAATAAAAAAAAATATAAACCCATCAGATAACAATGTTTAGGAAAAGAATATTCACTTCTATTTAACTACACATTGACTTCTGCTAAAAATATTTAAAATATGGAAGACATTTCGCATTGCAATTTAATCATAAAACAAAAAAAAAATATACAATGATCTATGAAGACTTGTTTTTTTTTAATCTAAATAAACATTTTATCACTAAAGTAAGATCAATTGGATACGTTCGACTTACCTACAAACAGAGCAATACCAATAAGATAAATTTTATATGGTCTCACCATTCTTAACCACCCAGCAAATGATTCCTGAATGCTAAACATTAGTTTTAAAACACAATTAATACATATAAAACACAATTAATACATATAAACCACAATTAATACATATATAACACAATTAATACATATAAAACACAATTAATACATATAAAACACAATTAATACATATAAAAAAAGTTATTTAAACTTTACAGAACATATTAATGCATCGCTGAACGTATTTATGTTAATCACTGAAGTATGAATATATGAGCTTTGTCCCAACAGGTACACATATCCACATCTACATAATGCACATCTCGCAATAAGAGCTCAAAAAGATAAATAAAATGTGCGCATTGGTTTTCCAGTATGGACCAACCGATACTATCAAAGTTAAAACTAATTCACCTACCTTTTTGCTGCCTTCACCAATACTCAGATAAAATAAACAATGTCTGTCTTGAGATTCGACTGAAAACTTTTGTCAATACAGATCAAAATAAAAGCATTGATTTCTAATCAAGAGCTAACTCCCCTGCTCTATAGATTTCATAGTTTATTACACGGCCTTACCCTGTGCTTTGATTTCCGTCTTCACACCTATTACTGAGTGGTCTATCGATGAGATTCGATTTCCGATAAACTTCTCTCCTCCCTGCCCTCTCTCACTAATATATCGTATAATCAGCTTTTGGAATTACTTCATATAAATAATTAAATACATCAGAAAATATTTTTATTTAGATTGTAAGACTTTATAGAGCAGGCTGTGTATTTTCTTTTTTTTTTTGTATCATTTATTTACAATTTATTGGTTTCTTTTCTTTAAGCTGCATACTATCTTACCCATTGACATAATTTTGGTTTCTTTTCTTTAAACTGCATACTCTCTAACCCATACTCTCTAACTCATTGACATAATTTTATTACACAGATCAAAGATATAAACATTTAGTTCTCATTTTGTACCAAGAATTTTTTTTAGCTCAACTTGCAGTTGTTCTGAAGACCTACACCGTTGTATTAATTGCCAAGACTATTTAAATCTTTTGGGTAAATGTAAATGAATGTGATAATAATTTACAGTAATCATACCTTTTGAGGTAAATGTAAATGAATGTGATAATAATTTACAGTAATTATACCTTTTGAGGTAAATTTAAATGAATGTGATAATAATTTACAGTAATTATACCTTTTGAGGTAAATTTAAATGAATGTGATGATAATTTACAGTAATTATACCTTTTGAGGTAAATTTAAATGAATCTGATAATTTACAGTAATTATACCTTTTGAGGTAAATGTAAATGAATGTGATAATAATTTACAGTAATTGTATCTATCAAGATTTAGAAAATTTATAAATTCCCTTACAGTTGGTGATAAGGGACGGGTGGTCGAGTGGTGTAGAGCGCTCGACTGTCAACATGTGAGTCCTTAGTTCGATCCATAGTGAGACCAAATGGAATTTTCCCAGGTCCTGAAGACAGCTAGTTCGACGTCCTTCAAGTTTAGACAGCTTTAATTATATGCATGACTTAAGCTTGGGAAGTTAAGGTGGCTGGGCTTGTGCTAACCATACAGTTCCTTCATAGTCATGGCTATAGAAAAAAACAAAATCCACATTTCATCTTCCCCGAGCGCCCTTTAGGGCTAAAGGAATTCTTAATTTGTATACATCCGGGGGTGGTGTTGATGAGGTCGGAGCCACGGTAGCTTCATTGACACTGGATGGTGGGGGGATATGGGTGGATGGCAATGATGTATAATTTTTATTATTTCACTAATTATGTTTCCTATCGGCTGTCATCATAGTTTAAAACTAATAATTAGTTGGTTTCATTTAACTTGTGTTTATCTTACTTATCATTCTATCTTTTAACTTGTAGCATTTACCTTTCTGTCTTATAATCTTTTTTTTCCCTTCATAAATTAAGAAAATTACTATAAGAAACATACTTGTGTACGCTGTTAGTTTTTATTATATAAAATATAAACAGATACAGCTTGTTGGAAATGTCAACATTTGTATGTTAAGAGCTTCTGGATATTGAAACAAACGATAAACCAATGTTTTGAATGTTTGCCCTTTCTTGTATATCTGCGCAATGATTTCAGTAAGTTTGTAATAAGAGCTGTAACAAGGGAAATAGTCCCTCAACCATAAAAAAATAGTTTCCTTTATCTGAATAGCGTCCCTTGTACCACATGACATCACACTGAAATCTAATATGGGTAATAATTTATTTTTGAAACTAATTCATAACATATTGTCTTTTTCTTAACGTAACGAAACGTCTGTATTGTTCTAGCAGATTCCCAATCAATATGGCACTATATTAACTCTTTGAAGCACAGAAAATTCATGAAAAAAAAAGCTCTAGTTGCACAGGAATTTTTATTTTTTCAAATCAATATAAAAACAGGTTCTAGTAATAGTTCTTGACATATAATAACATAATATGGCAAAAAAAGTAAAAAAAAAATAAAAAATAATGTCTTTGTAAACATTTCTAAGGTGGGACATATTTAGTCCCACCATGCAACTACTACATAATCTGTGATAGTCTCTGAAACACTTTCTCTTTCTGAGGCAGAGCGGTCCCAAGTTGTTCAAACTTCTGATTTACGTGCTGCAGACAGCACAATGTCTTCTACTGATTCTTTCAGGTAGGTGTTTTGAATGGCACCAGTGAAATTTCAGAGAAACCTTGGAATTTGTAGTGCTTACTGGCTCAGAAGGAGCGAAGCATAGGGTGTAGCAATGTGTACAACTGTGTTAGAAATGAAACCCTCAGCACACTGCACTTTAAATATTTTAAAAGTAATTTTGTTAACAGATTAGTTGGAATTTGTACAGCTTATAAGGGTCTTGTCTGTTTCTCTGAGGTAAGAGAGAATTGTCATTGAGGCTGTGAGACAAGTCATCTAAAACGATCAACTGTCATCAGCTTGCTGATAAAACTGTTTTGTAAATAACATAGACGGATCCAGTAATCCCTATAACTAGGAAGGAAATTGATGTATGAAAAATTAATTATCCCAATGAAGGTGTGTATTCCATCTGCATTAGTTGGTGTATGTCTTTTATTCTCCGGTTGCGCATACAGGTTTGTTTGAAAAACAATCAAATTGATGATATCATCAGTTATGAACTGACATTACATGTCATATGGAGTAAAAATATTCATCTGTAAAATGCGCACAGCTGGACCACATTGAGCAGAAAATGTACCTGGCTGATTCAATGAAGCAGTTTTAGACCCGATCCAAGACAACCGACTGTCATCAGCTTGCTGATAAAACTGTTCTGTAAATAATGTAGGGAGCTCGTGTCGTCCCTATAACTAGGAAGCAAATTGATGCTTGCAAAATTACTTGTCCCAATGAAGGTGCGTATTTCATCAGCATTAGTTGGTGTATGTCTTTTATTCTCAGGTTGTGCATACAGGTTTGTTTGAAAACCAATAAACAATTTTAATCCATCATTTAGGCATTGGCATTACATGTCATATGGAGCAGAATTATTTAACCGTAAAATGTGCTCAGCTGGACCACATTGAGATAAAATGTACCTGGCAGATTTAGTAGCAGTTTTAGACAGATCCATAAATTTCAGTACTCTCTGCCTGCGCAGTAGGTTGAATATCAATCTGCGCAGTAAGTTGAATATCAATCTGACCCATCTTCATTTTCTGTAGCCGATAAAGAAAGAAATGGGATCTTTTCATTTATGGCACTAATGTCAGACTCTTTGTTATTGGAGTCTACTACAGATTCATGGTCTGAGAGTATATCATATACCATATCATCTTCATAGTTCTCAAATAGACGACTTTATATTTCCTGCTGTCAGTGGTCTTTGTGGTCGGTTCATGATGTTGTCGTTGAGACTGAGAAAATACAAAAAAAAATAAATAAGAATAAAAATAAAGAAACAATAGGGAATGGATTAATTATTATATCTAACAATGTAAGACTAGCAATCAAGTAATTATATTGGGCATATAATAATTTACTAGTCCTATTCTCATATGACTAACATGAGGTTCTAAGAGTAAGACTAATGTTATTATTTTCACTTTTAGAAATAAAAATATGAAATATTTCACGTAAATAATTGCATATATTTTGACAGATAGTAATGATTAAAAAATATATGTGTTACTCTTCGAATAATTATTAAAAAAATGTAAGTTAAAGAATAAAGAGAGAAAAGCCATGTGTCATTATGTGTTTTTGTAGTAATGCACTACAAGCATGGTGGGACGTTTTTATGCCCACCACAGAATTAATGTTTAAAATTATAATATAATATAAAAAATAGTAATAATTTGGAATATATATCTAATTATGTTCTTTTATCGATATATAAAAAATAAATACAATTGAATACTTACTTTTAAAATGGCAACGGTATAATGAAACGTTGAATCGTAGGTTAAAAAGCACTCAGTATTTTTAGCTTTGCTTCGAAATGAAATAAAATAACATCCGGTCGTTTATCACAGCGCATGTCCGTAAAGAAACGAAACTCCCGAAATAAGTGGGATGTATTAACTCCTCTTGTGCTATGAGTTACTGATGATTTTTTAGGTGGGACTAAAAGTGTCCCACCGTGCAGCAAGTGAATTCAAATAGGTGGGATGGTTTTAATCCCACCATGCTTGAAGGAGTTAAAAAATGAAATGTATTTATTATTTTATTTTTATTTTGAGTGACGATATTTACGATTTAATGTCACCCGTCGTTGTTCACGGTAAATCGGTTCCAGACTTGATCGCATTGAGTGATCCCTGATCACTAAGTAGGATATTTTATTGATCATCAAATATGTTTATAGTTGTAACAAAGAAGTTGTTTAAGATCTTTTAAAAACTTTTAAACATAATTAGAACACTCTAGACGAGATATAATATTTATCATCAAACTGTCTTATTTTCAAGTGAATAAGACAAACACATTCTATGGAGTATTTTTTTAGACGGAGGACAGCTTCCATAAAAATGCCGCATGAAAAAATGTATAAGCCTTGTAAATAATGATAATAGGTATTTTTTAAAGAGTTACATAAAAGTTCCTTCGAAATGTTTTAATAAAAGCTTCACACGTAGTTGTAATAAGTATAACGCATTGAATTAAAAATGAATGGATCCTAAGAAATGGTTGTGTTACATCAATCAAATGTTTTTGTTTTAAATAATCTTTATGAATTATTTGTTAAATTTTTAATTTATTGATTTTTTTTTTAAATCACAATGCATATTTTTAATAAAATTCAAATATTTTTTTTAATGAATGTAAACTACAAAGACAGTTTTTAACTGCTAAGTGGGGATAGATGGTCGAGTGGTAACAAACTTCACGACTGTGGAACTCAGGAACCTTTATTCGTTCTCTGGTGAAAACCAATGGGAATTATTTTTAAGGTCATAATGAAAGTTCCTTCCAAGACCATGGTGGAGAAAGTCGCGATAAGGCTACGATAGAGTTAAGACGCAATACATGGAGCGCGATAGAGTGAAGTCGCGATAGAGTAAAACAGCGATAGAGTGAAGCCGCGATAGAGTAAAGCAGCGATAAAGTGAAGCCGCTATAGTTCCTTCCAAGACCATGGTGGAGAAAGTCGCGATAAGGCTACGATAGAGTTAAGCCGCAATACAGGGAGTGCGATAGAGTGAAGCCGCGACAGAGTGAAGCCGCGTTAGAGTAAAGCCGCGATAGATTAGAGCAACGATAGAGAAAAGCCGCGATAGCGTGAAGCGCGATAGAGTGAAGCCACGATAGAGTGAAGTCGCGATAGAGTGAAGCCGCGATAGAGTGAAGCCGCGATAGAGTGAAGCCTTCTGGGTTTATTATATTACTGTAAATGTTAAAAATACAGAAACAAGTTTGATCTTATTAATGGTCAGGGACCTTGGACCAAAACTAACATAAAACTTACATACAGGCGGTGGTTTTGGCAAAGTCTTTTGGTGATGAACATTTTCCTAGGGTATTTAATACCATAACAATGATTCTGGTTAGCAAAAAAAGTTAATAAAGGCCAGTGAAAACAGTAAATATAACGGCTGGATATCGAAGTCGATCGTTAACTCTCATGTAAAAGATACAGGCTTTACTCCCCGATAAAGCCAAAACTGTTCGCCGCTGACTCGGAGAAGAGATGCGGGTCGCCAACTCTGTAATCCCACTGAAAGGACAAATGAGAACACAGCAGATAGATTGTTGTATCATCCCACTGAAAGGACGTATGATAACACAACAGATATATTGTGGCATCATCCCACTGAAAGGACAAATGAGAACACAGCAGATAGATTGTTATATTATCCCACTGAAAGGACGAATGAGAGCACAACAGATATATTGTTGCATCATCCCACTGAAAGGACAAATGAGAACACAACAGATAGATTGTTGTATCATCCCACTGAAAGGACAAATGAGAACACAACAGATATATTGTTGTATCATCCCACTGAAAGGACGTATGATAACACAACAGATATATTGTTGCATCATCCCACTGAAAGGACAAATGAGAACACAACAGATAGATTGTTGTATCATCCCACTGAAAGGACGAATGAGAGCACAACAGATATATTGTTGAATCATTCGACAAAATCGACTCGGGTATGCACAATTTTTTTTTAGTTTGAAGACTAAAAGTTCTCGCTGGGCTTATTGCTCTTAAAGTTAACATACGCGAGACGTCATTTCATTATTTCTAGAGATGGTTTAGCTAATATTACTTTAAATGGATATACTCAGCTATACAATTAGCTGCGACCAAAAACAGAATGACAACAGTGGAGAGAGAATATACAATTGTAGCATTCTAATTAATATAACGTGAAAAGTCTGTATTCTTGTGAATTTTTTCATGTTCTGTTTAATTTAAATAAAATTGCTTTTAATACTTTTAATTGTTAAATAATATAGTCCTGTTTTACAATATATTTCAATGTAAAATCACATCGTCTGAAATCAATAAACGCATTGTGATTCGATCACATAAATTTTACATCCCATTGTGTACTATTAACTTCCCTTTTTACCACCAGATTCCGGAATGTTTAGGCCCATACTTCTTGTTTTTTCATAAGTGTAGAGTCATTTCATAAGGTAATAGCGAACAATACATCAATAAGTGTAATGTCCTATTTATGTGTTTACAGTTTATTAATGGTATGGTGAGTTATTTGTTATTGTGAGAGACAGTCGAAATGTGTACAGAATTAAAAGTCGAATCTAAGAATTAAATATTATTTAAAAAAAGTTTAGAAATTGTACACAGATATTTTTTTAAGGTAAAAATGCTAAATTAAATTAAAAAAATCCTCCATTATTGTTAGCCGTTTAAGAAATGTCAGAGATTAACGATAGAATGTCTTAATAAACTCTCAACTGAAGGACAGTTTATCTAAAAAACAAAAACACTTAAAAAAAAGAAATAATAATAATAAATAACATTGTTTAAATACATCAGCATCGCTTTATCTCATCAAATAAGTCAATCGTCTTCTGGTCGTCTGCTGACCACACCACCTCCACCACAGTGTGATGTCCATCCACCGGTAATGGATTCACAGTAGACAGGAACTATAACCCCCCCCCCCCCCCCACATATCTCTACAGTTCGCTCCAGATAGCAGCCCCTTATTTAATGGGTTTCATTTCACGGCTCCCGATCCTGTCAAGTTCCGCTCCAGGAGTCCAGTGAGTGAAATGTAGTTTCGGGGAACCGACCATCCAGAATGGGGAACCAGAAGGTAAAACTGACAGCACAGTCGTCGTCGTAACTGTTTGAAGAAATTCTCCGTGAGCTGATGTCTGAAGGACGTTATCAGCCCGCGGGCTAATGAAAGGGTCGGAGTAATGAGACGAGTCAATTGACTTTAAAAAATTACCCACCTCCTGTTTTGATGTATGATTATTTTTTTATTCCAATTAATGGAGAAGACAAATATCTCACAACAGGTCAAATATTATTTGACGTTAATAGAAAAGTACTTCGTTAAAAGGGTTTAATGGTTTTATTAATTATGCCGACATCTTTATTAAAATAATGTGTCCTGTTACTATAAAATATTCCCAGTGACTAACAAATAGGCCAAATGACTACAAATTGAAAAACTAATATCTTTAGTTTAGATTTTTTTTTAGTTATTTTGATACAAAGTAATATTTTTATTTTAAACAAAATTCGGTGGAAATTAAAGATTTACAGTACATGTCTGGCTATGTACTTTTGTTTGTAACCATAGTTAAGTAAATATAATAAAATAGAATTATGGTAACATCTATTAAGTAGGCCGTACCGTTTGTCAAAGTTATCTTTTGTGTTGTAATTTACAATGTAATAAACGTTATTTGTACTTAGCTCGTGACCTACTACCTATGGCCCAATACCTATTGTCTGCTCTTGCCACACTATTTCTTGTCTGCTCTTGCCATACCACGTATTGTCTACTCTTGCCACACTACTTATTGTCTACTCTTGTCATACTACTTATTGTCTACTCTTGCCACACTACTTATTGTCTACTCTTGCCACACTAACTATTGTCTTATATTGCACCACAACCTATTACCTGTCTACTCGTTCCCAGCCACGTTTAATAAAATTATCTATACATATTTTATTACATAGTTAAAATAATTATAATCCCCAAAATAATAAATACACATTCTTAATATTATTTTTTAAATCGGATTATCTCCCTTTTTCAAATATTTCCTCTCCAAATAGAATTGTTGGCTGAACTATTTTTGAAGTTTCTAAAAATAACCAAATGAATTAGATCATTTAAAACCAAAAAAAAATCGTTCATTATAAAAGAAAACAAAAAGAAATACAAACCATTAACTAATAATGTGTTTCAATATTTAGAAAAAAAGTAATTTTTATTCCTTTTATACAAAAGAAAAAAAAATTTAATAATTATATCGCAGCTCAGTTGGAAAGAATCCTGAAAAAATGTTTATTTGTAATGTCTGACTTTCACAAGAACTAAAATAGCTCAAAATACACGAGTTGGGTTATTTGATCATAGACGACATAATAGATAAATCACATAGAGTTACAATCTCTTCACAAATCTAACTAGATCAAGTTCATGCGCGGTGTATACTGTCTATTTGAACATGGCCATACGAAGATGCATGAGATGTGCTCCGATAAAGAAGAGACAAAAAATAGCGATTTAATCAAAAGTTTAGCAAATCTAAGATAGCAAGTATTTCTGTAAGTTTTGTTTCGGTCTAAAACAAAGCCCCGTAGGCGTGAAAATTCTACAGCAGGGGCCAGGCATTCTACAGCAGGGGCCAGGCAATAGCAGGGGGCACGCTACGGGCTGCTAAAACAGAAGTATTGCGGTTTATACATAAATTTTTGATTTGCGAATACATTTGATTAAAAATTAGTAACATCCAATAGAGGTCACAATTTCAGTGCAATTATCATTTCAAATGTCATCTGCCTTCTCTAGACAATCACTAGTTTAAAATTACTCTATTTGCATGAGAACAACTAAAATCTTGATTTGGCAGAGCTTGGACCGCAATATACTAAATAAAAGTAAAAAATAATAAATATCGGAGCTTATCTCACGCATCTTCGTATAGTCATGTTCAAATAGACAGTCTACCCAGTGCATGAACTTGATCATTGTAACGTACACAACAACAACATAAAATGACTACATTACTACATTTTCGAGGGGAAATTAGCTCTTTCTTTTTTAAAAAAAAGGAAGATTTATAATGTTAATTTCAATAGAAATATGAACATTGAAATTAGTTTTTGATAATTAAAAGCTCTCTTCCGAGCTGTATAAGAAGACTTTAATTAATTAAGTCTGGAATTATGACTTAGAATCGTTAATAAATCTACACCGTTAAAATGGTAATCATTTGAATCGTATGGCAAGAATGAGAAAACGTAGTTTTGACATTGAGCCGTATGCCATGTACAGGGGACATTTTGACATGACATTGAGCTGTATGCCAAGTACAGGGGCCACGTTGAAATGACACTGAGCATTATGCTAAATATAGGGGACACTTTGATATGACATTGAGCCGTATGCCAAGTACAGGGAACTAGTTGACATTCAATGTCTGTTTACATAATGAAATAAGAGTATAAAACTATATTGTTGACTGGGTGGCGCTGTGGTTGTAAATCCATTCTGCTTGATGTAGTTTCCGGTTCAAATCTCAGCGTGTCCAGCCAGCTCTCAAAGTCTTTCCCTGTTACCAACATTACCACGTCAAGAACAAAAGGCATGTTCACTCAGCTTAAGTAGTGATGACAGAAGGGCATTTCAAAAAGTCAACCTATTAGTAGTTTTTTAGATCCTGAGAAAAAAAATGTCATCCTTGAGAACTTAAATAATTAATACATAATTACATATGTATTTCAATAATTTTATTTTAGTAAAGCTAAAATCTAAACATTTCTTAAAGAGCTACAACATACAAACGTTATTTATACCCCGACTGTATTTCATTTTTTTCTGTCTGATAAAAATTCCATTAAAACAATAACATAAATCAACTATTTGTTTTTTTGTTTTTTTCTGCCCCGGTCGTAATTGGAGCCCCTTTGATCTGGCCAAAACATGAATTTCTTCTACTCCCAGATTTTTTTTTCTTATTTCTTGAACAGCAAGCTAACTCCCTAAAGCTCTTGGGGGTTAAATCAATAAGCCACAGGCTGCTGAGAGTTAAAAACAAAATATTGTCCATGTCATTTCTGTGTAATAGTTTCTTTTACTTCTGTCCAACTTTTCATTCTGTTGTTTTTATGTTTTTTAGCTTTTGTTGTTTCCCGACATCCTGCGCCATATGTCATTATCAGCTGTCTGTCACATTTAAGTAAGTGTGACATGTGAAAATGTCAAATTGTGATTTCTGGTCACTGGGCAAGATTGAATTTGAAAAGCTTGAGGATTAGAATTTTTTTCCCCATATTCTTGCACTGTAATGACTGTATGTTTTTAAGCGTAGCCTATATGATATATAGACATGTAGATATAGATACTAATGGATAGGTTGATAGATTGATAGATAAATGGACGTGAGAACGGTGGGTGGTGGGAGTCGTGTAAAGCGCTCGATTTTTGACCTAATGGTTCCTGGTACGATCTCCGGTGAAGACCAATGGATCGTTTATGTCATGGCTTAAGTCCCCGCGATATCTCCCGTTGTGCCTACATGGGCGTTGCACCATAAAACCGTCCCATTAATGGTGTATAGTATCTAAGAGATTTCATCTCATCATTACCGGGCATTCACACATAGATACATGGACAGACAGACTGATAGATTAATGGATAGATAAAATGATTGATTGATAGACAGAGTTATATAAATATAATCATAGTACCTTCTCTATTATTGTAAGTAATACTAAATGCCATCAATTATTTCTATTGTATAAAGCAGAAGATTTTATAATTAAGCAGTATACTGTACGACATATTTAATAAGTAAGTCGTTTAAAGTATAATTCCTGCTGATCTTTCTATATTATTATATCATTACTGAATTGTTCATACCACTGATATCAACGAATGAGGGAAAGTTACTTTAAAACGTCTAAATATAGAACAGACTCAACACATTACTTAAGTAAACCGGAAAGAGTAAATAGAGCAGGTTAATTATCTCCCCTTTACGACTACAGTGCTGTGTACACTTGGCATTGATCTCCCCTTGACGAACTAAGACGTCGACGCGTCTGAAAGTCGTTGACTCAAAGATCTTTCGGTATGTGTCATCAAGTGTTCACGTGACCAAAGCACTACTCTATTTGTTGACTGAAGGCATGTCAGGAGCAGAGCTCTGGAGGTGATTAATTTGATTAATGGAATAACAATTATACCTGATGTGGTTTGGTTGAGTGGGGGGGGGGGGGTCGGGGGTCTACACACAAGAATAAGTTGCTGAAATGTTCAAAGGTTGAGTGCTTAAAACAGTGTTACATCTAAGCTGTGCGCGTGTAGCATTAACAAGAGAAGGTTCAAATATTTCGATTAGCATGCCTATATATTCGCTATGTTGCGCACAAAATAGTCATTTTCTAACAAAATTGCGCACAGTCATTATCATATCATTTCACGCAATCAGACCTCAAAAAACACACTGATTTGAAGCAAGCACAAACAGAGTTTTAAAACACTTTATAGAGGTTTTTGAAGAAAAGTATTGAATGTGTACCGGTATCTTTCCTCACATGGCTACTTATATTTTGTCCTGCATCTAATGTCCATTTCTAAACAAGTTTATTTTAAGTGGTTGCTTTATGAGCTTTGCCGACGATTTCTCCAGCCGCGATTTATTCTCTAAGGGCTGGTGCATCCAATGAGGTTGAATTACTGGAGGCGGCATGACGTCACTAAGCTGAAACCAGTGGGCGTTGTCTATCGCCGCCATGTTCGACTCAAAACATTGGTAGCTGTGTAGTGTGTATGTTATATTATTATACTATTTTGAACGTTATAAAACACTGTGTTATAATTTTAAAAAAAGTAATAAATGCCCTCTTGAAAACGGGATATTGCTTCATCAGTTAGTCAATATAATAATAATGCTAATTAGCTAATTTGTTTGTGCTTAATACTGTTGCTGTAAAGCAGTGATGTTGTGATATGCAATAAACATCTAGATGATGACACAATGCCGTCGGCAAAAAGAGAGCCTAACGTTTATGATTGTTGCCGTCAATGGTTCATTTAAGTTGCCTGTTGGCTATGCTTTAATCGATGGATTAGGTGGCATTGAGAGAATGAAACAGAATGTACCAGAATGTACCAGAATGTCACACAATGTACCACAATGAAACAGAATGTACCAGAATGTACCACAATGTACTATACAAAGTAACATAATATCCCACGATTTCAACAACGTTTCACAATGTATCAGAATGTCCCACAAATTATCATAATGTCCCACAATGTCTCACAATGCACCACCATGTACCACATAATCCACAATGTACTACAATGTAACACAATATCCCCACGATTTCAACAACGTTTCACAATGTACATAAATATTGATACGGTGCAATGCGAAGACATACATAGCTGGTTTACGTGAATCGCCAAATGGCAGGCTCATGTTTGATTCTTGTCGTGAAACAGGTTTTATTGGCTTTTTAAATGTGCATCCAGGCCCACCGACAGAAATTTCGGGCCCCTGGGCAGGGTTGTCACGCCCCCCCCCATCGTGCTGATAATAATATTTTCAAAAGCTGATTGGCCAGTTCTATCTGGGCCCCTAAAACTCGCCTGGCCCCTGGCCATTTCCCCCCATGCCCCACTCTCAGCGGGTCTTTGTGTATCGATAGTTTGTTGCTATCGTTTGATTTACTGATTGCTTTGAAACGCTTTGAAAGGCAATATTGACAGGATTGTTTTTAGTCTAGTTTGCGCTGCTTAGTGCTAGCCATTTTTCATTGTTTGATCAAATGCTTTGCAATAAACATCAAAGTATAAAGACAAAATATTATGTATTATGTAAAAATACAATTTTTACCCTGGCTTAATTTCGATATAGCGTATAATACAAGTTTTATAGGCCTCTATCAGCTGATCGTATAACTAGCTTTACATAGACTACAGCGCTTTGTAATTGACATATTAGAATAACTAGTCCACTAGAAATTAACTAGGGCCTTAGCAGACTTTAGAAAAAAAGTGATGACAAAATACAAAGCTCATTAGAGTCGTTTTTAGAATGAGAAAACTGGTATCGTAATGAAAGCTGGTGGAATGTTTTGTGTCGAACATGGCGGCGATAGGCTATGCGCACTGGATTCAGCCGCTTGGTACTATCTGATAGCAGACGCCGTCTCCATGTATTCAACCTCCTTGGGTGCAGCCATGGGAAAAATGGGAAATAACTCGCAATACCCACTCAACATCTGTGAACTGCCATAAAGCAGTAGGGAGCAGTAAAAAAAATGGCACGGTCTAACGTGTTTTAAATGTCCAAACAGTGTCGGTATCGGGAGACATACATAATGTGTCATTATCTCAAAGTAGGTGGCAATCTGTTCTCCTCTTTGCAGTTCTCCCCCCCCCCCCCCCGGCACAGGCTTTTCTTTGATAGACGGTCCAACAATTAACCCTAACCCAATAATGTTAAACATTAATAGTGTTAGATACTATAATCAATGGAAGTTACCCAATCAACGTGTAACGTAGTCAAAGAGTTCTGAGTTTTAACTGTGCTAGGGGAAATGCATATTATTGGTGTCATTCTTCGAATAATTAACTTGGGGAAAAAACAAAGAAGGGTGAAGTTATGTAGATCACCATGAATCAATGGGTGAAGTTAGTGTAGATCACCTTGAATCAAAAGGGTGAAGTTATGTAGATCACCTTGAATCAAAGGGTGAAGTTATGTAGATCACCTTGAATCAAGGGTGAAGTTATGTAGATCACCTTGAATCAAAATTGAAGTTATGTAGAACACCATGAATCAAGGGTAAAGTTATGTAGATCACCTTGAATCAAAGGGTGAAGTTATGTAAGATCACCTTGGAACAAAAGGGGGAAGTTATGAAGATCACCATGAATCAAAGGTTGAAGTTATGTAGAACACCATGAATCAATGGGTGAAGTTATGTAGAAGCACATGAATCAATGGGTGAAGTTATGTAGAACACCATGAATCAATGAGTGAAGTTGTGTAGAACATCATGAATCAAAAGGTTAAGTTGTGTAGAACACCATGAATCAATGGGTGAAGTTGTGTAGAACACCATGAATCAAAAGGTTAAGTTGTGTAGAACACCATGAATCAATGGGTGAAGTTGTGTAGAACACCATGAATCAAAAGGTTAAGTTGTGTAGATCACCTTGAATCAAAGGGTGAAGTTATGTAATCACCTTGGAACAAAGGGGGAAGTTATGAAAGTCACCATGAATCAAGGGTGAAGTTATGTAGATCACCCTTGGAACAAAGGGGGAAGTTGAAGATCACATGAATCAATGGGTGAAGTTGTGTAGAACACCATGAATCAAAGGGTGAAGTTATGAAGAACACCATGAATCAATGGGTGAAGTTGTGTAGAACACCATGAATCAAAGGTTGAAGTTATGTAGATCACCATGAATCAATGGGTGAAGTTGTGTAGAAGCACATGAATCAAAGGGTGAAGTTATGAAGAACACCATGAATCAATGGGTGAAGTTGTGTAGAACACCATGAATCAAAGGTTGAAGTTATGTAGATCACCATGAATCAATGGGTGAAGTTGTGTAGAACACCATGTATCAAAGGGTGAAGTTATGAAGAACACCATGAATCAGCTTCGATAATTCGCTGACACTGGTATACTAACTTATTGTTACAGATTGTTGTATGTTCCATTAAAATTTATTAAAGAATCAGTAGTACATGGTTGAAACAAATGTAATAAATACAACATTGTTAATGAAATGACATCAAAACGAGCTCATTGAACCTGCTTTAGTATTTGAAAAATGACAAAAATATACAAAATAAATATACATCTGTGATAACAACAAAAAATCAAATCTAGCAACTGCAGTTAGATTGATGATTTATCTAATCTAGAAAAAAAGAGTCCAGTCTAAATATTTTATTTGTTGATACTTTTGTTTTTATTCACAATGTAATAATTGGAGTAGAAATTATGATTAGTTTTCGAATCTAGATATAATCTGTAGTTATAAAAACAAATTTAAACGTAGAAACTAAAAAAAAACAAATTAACTTTGGCATTTTTTAAAATGTAAAATAAAATCCTAACATTCTCATTTTTCTATTGTAGAATATAATCCTGACATTCTCATATTTCTATTGTAGAATATAATCCTAACATTCTCATTTTTCTATTGTAGAATATAATCCTAACATTCTCATTTTTCTACTGAAGAATATAATCCTGACATTCTCATTTT
>JAGDYQ010000093.1:3461650-3486846 GCA_021962125.1 Bulinus truncatus | reverse complement strand
CTCAAGACGAGATATAATATTTATCATTAAACTGTTATAATTCTACTAAATAAGACAAACACATTCTATAGAGTATTTTTTTTTTAAACCGAGTACAGCTTCCATAAAAATGCCGCATGAAAAAATGTATAAGCCATGTAAATAATGATTATAGGTTCTCATATGTTCTCAATTCGTATAACTTCAAAAGTCAGACTTTAATGAGTTACAAACAAGTTCCTTCGAAATGTTTTAATAAAAGCTTCACACATAGAGTTGTAATAAGTACAACGCAGTGGCTGCGGTACCATCAAGCGGGACTCCGTTTTTTTTTTATTCCGGGTACCAGCAATAGATATTGCTAAACACCCTATCCCTATCCCTAACCCTAACCCTAACCCTATCCCTATCCTTAACACTATCCCTAACCCTTTCCCTATCCCTATCCCTATTCCTAACTCTAATATAATTGCTGGTACCCGAAAAAAAATACGGGCACCAGCCATATTCCTAACCCTAATATAATAGCGCTTGATGGTACCGTAGCCACTGCGTAAGTATAACGCATTAAATTAAAAATGAATGGATCCTAAGAAATGGTTGTGTTATATCAATCAAACGTACTGAATTATTAGCAAAATTTTTAATTTATTGAATTATTTTTTTAAAAATTACTATGCATATTTTTAATAAAATTTAAATATTTTTTTTTAAATGAATGAGCAAAGAGGGGGGGGGGGGGGGATAGCTGGTCGAGCGGTAACAAACTTCACGACAGCTGAACTCAGGATTCTTTATTCGTTCTCTGGTGAAAACCAATGGAAATTTTTAAGGTCATGATGAAAGTTCCCTCCAAGTCCATTGCACTGTCAGTTATGGAGGAGAAAGTCGCGATAAGGCTACGATAGAGTTAAGACGCAATACATGGAGCGCGATAGAGTGAAGCCGCGACAGAGTAAAGCACCCACACTACCCATTATCTACCCTCCCCCACCCCCCTTCTCTACTCTCCCCCCACCCCCCTTCTTCACTCCCACCCCCACACCCACTCTCCCCCCACACCCCCTCTCTACCCCCGTACCACCACACCCCTTACTTCACCCCCCACCCCCTTTCTCTACTCTCCCCCCCCCCCTTTCTCTTCTCCCACCACCACCCCCCTTCTCTACTCTCCCCACCCCCTTTCTCTACTCTCCCCCCCCACCCCCTTTCTCTCTCTCCCCCCCCCCCCTTTCTCTTCTCCCACCACCACACCCCTTCTCTACCCCCCCCCACACCCTTTCCCCCTCCCACCACCACACCCCCCTTCTCTCACTCTCCCCCCCCCCCCTTTCTCTACTCTCCCCCACCCCCCTTCTTCACTCCCACACCACACCCATTCTCTACTCTGCCACAACACCTATTATCTACTCGTGCCACAACACCTATTGTCTACTCTGCCACAACACCTATTATCTACTCTGTACCACAACACCTATTGTCTACTCGTACCCACAACACCTATTGTCTACTCCACTACAACACCTATTGTTCTACTCGTACCACAACCACCCTATTGTCTACTCTGCCACAACACCTATTGTCTACTCTGCCACAACACCTATTGTCTACTCTGCCCACAACACCTATTATCTACCTCGTGCCACAACACCTATTGTCTACTCTGCCACAACACCTATTGTCTACTCTGCCACAACACCTATTGTCTACTCTGCCACAACACCTATTGTCACTCTGCCACAACATCCATTATCTACTCGTGCCACAACACCTATTGCTCACTCTGCCAAGCACCTATTATCTACTCGTGCCACAACACCTATTGTCTACTCTGCCACAACACCTATTATCTACTCGTGCCACAACACCTATTGTCTACTCTACTCGCCACAACACCTATTATCTACTCGTGCCACAACACCTATTGTCTACTCGTGCCACAACACCTATTGTCTACTCTGCCACAACACCTTATTGTCTATCGTATCACACTACCTATTGTTTAGTTGTTTCAAACGATAGAGTTAAGCCGCAATACAGGGAATGCGATAGAGTGAAGCCGCGATAGAGTGAAGCCGCGATAGAGTAAAGCAGCGATAGAGAAAAGCCGCGATAGCGTGAAGCCGCGATAGAGTGAAGCCGCGATAGAGTAAAGGAGCGATAGATTGAAGCCGAGATAGAGTAAATCAGCGATAGCTCGAAGCCGCGATAGCGTGAAGCCGCGATAGAGTGAAGCCGCGATAGAGTAAAGCCTTCTGGGTTAATTATATTACTGTAAATGTTAAAAATACTGATAACAAGTTTGATCCTATTAGTGGTCAGGGACCTTGTACCAAACTAACATAAAACTTACATACAAGCGGTGGTTTTGGCAAAGTCTTTTTCCTTATAGTGATGATGTACATTTGCCTAGAGTATTCAATACCACAACAACGATTCTTGTTAGCAAAAAAAAATTCATAAAAGCCAGTGAAAACAGTAATTATAACGGCTGGATATTGAAGTCGATATTTAACTCTCATGTAAAAGATACAGGCTTTACTCCCAAATAAAGCCAAAACTGTTCGCCGCTGACTTGGAGAAGCGATTGGGGCCACCAAGTCTGTAATCCCACTGAAAGGACGTATGACAACACAACAGATATATTGTTGTATCATCCCACTGAAAGGACGAATGAGAACACAACAGATATATTGTTGAATCATCCCACTGAATGGACGTATGACAACACAACAGATATATTGTTGTATCATTCGACAAAATCGACTCGGGTATGCACACATTTTGTTTTTAAGTTAGAAGACAAAAAGTTCTCGCTGAGCTTATTGCTCTTAAAGTTAACAAACGTGAGACGTCAATTCACAATTCTTGAGATGGTTTAGCTAATATTACTTATTACTAAACAATTAGCGACGTCTAACATCCTTGAACAGAACTGCTACATAGGAAGGAGATTATAAAATTGTAGCATTCTAATTAGTATAACGTGAAGAGTCTGTATTCTTGTGAATTTTTTAATGTTCTGTTTAATTTAAATAAAATTGCTTTCAATACTTTAAGTTGTTAAATAATATAGTCCTGTTTTACATATAATTGCAATGTATAATCACATCGTCTGAAATCAATAAACGCATTGTAATTCGGTCACATAAATTTTACATCCCATTGTCAACTATTATCTCCCCTTTTTACCACCAGATTCCGGAATGTTTAGGCCCATACTTCTTGTTTTTCATAAGTGTAGAGTCACTTCATAAGATAATAGCGAACAATACATCAATAAGTGTAATGACCTATTTATGTTTTTACAGTTTGTTAACGGTATGGTGAGTTATTTGGTATTGTGAGAGATAGTCGAAATGTGTACAGAAATAAAAGTCGAATCTAAGAATTAAATATTATTTTAAAAAAAGAAGTTTGGATATTGTAATCAAGTATTTTTTTAAGGTAAAAATGGTAGAGATAAGACCTCCATTATTGTTAGCCGTTTAAGAAATGTCAGAGATTAACGGTAGAATGTCTTAATAAACTTTCAACTGAAGGACAGTTTATCTAAAAAACAAAAACACTTTAAAAAAAGGAATAATAATAATAATAATAAATAACATTGTTTAAATACATCAGCATCGCTTTATCTCATCAAATAAGTCAATCGTCTTCTGGTCGTCTGCTGACCACACCACCTCCACCACAGTGTGATGTCCATCCACCGATAATGGATTCACAGTAGACAGGAACTATAACCCCCCCCCCCACACACACACACACATCTCTATAGTTCGCTCCAGATAGCAGCCCCTTATTTAATGGGTTTCATTTCACGGCTCCCGGTCCTGTCAAGTTCCGCTCCGGAGTCCAGTGAGTGAAATGTAGTTCCGGGGAACCGACCATCCAGAATGGGGATCCAGAAGGTAGAACTGACAACACAGTCGTAGTCGTAACTGTTTGAAGAAATTCTCCGTGAGCTGATGTCTGAAGGACGTTATCAGCCCGCGGGCTAATGAAAGGGTCGGAGCGATGAGACGAGTCAATTGACTTAAAAAAAAAAACCCACCTCCTGTTTTGATGTATGATTATTTTTTATTCCAATTAATGGAGAAGAAGACAAATAGCTCACAACAGGTCAAATATTATTTGACGTTAATAGAAAAGTACTTCGTTAAAAGTGTTTAATGGTGTTATTAATTATGCCGGACATCTTTATTAAAATAATGTGTCCTGTTACTATAAAATATTCCCAGTGACTAACAAATAGGCCAAATGACTACAAATTGAAAAACAAATATCTTTACCTTAGATTTTTTTTTTAGTTATTTTGATACAAAGTAATATTTTGATTTTAAACAAATTCGGTTTGAAATTTAAAAAATTTCATAGTACATGTCTCGCTATGTACTTTTGGTTGTAACCATAGTTAAGCTAAATATAATAAAATAGAATTATGGCAACATCTATTAAGTAGGCCGTACCGTTTGGCACAAAGTTATCTTTTTTAAAGTTTGTTTTGTTATGAAGTCAAATAGTCAGTTGTAATTTACAATGTAATAAACGTTATTGTGTACTTAGCTCGTGACCCACTACCCATAACTCTAATACATATTATTCACTTTACATACCTTCACTTTATTATCTACTCTACCACTTAATTCACTTATTGTCTACTCTTACCACACTACTTATTGTCTACTCTTACCACACTACTTATTGTCTACTCTTGCCACACTATTTATTGTCTACTCTTGCCACACTACCTATTGTCTACTCTTGCCACACTACCTATTGTCTACTCTTGCCACACTACCTATTGTCTACTCTTACCACACTACTTATTGTCTACTCTTACCACACTACTTATTGTCTACTCTTACCACACTACTTATTGTCTACTCTGCCACACTATTTATTGTCTACTTGCCACACTACCTATTGTCTACTCTCCACACTACCTATTGTCTACTCTGCCACTCTACCTATTGTCTACTCTTGGTTGCCACACTATTTATTGTCTACTCTGCCACACTACCTATTGTCTGCTCTGCCACACTAATCTATTGTCTACTCTTGCCACACTACTTATTGTCTACTCGTGATGCACTACTTATTGTCTACTTTTGCCGCACTATTTATTGTCTACTCGTACCACAACACCTATTGTCAACTTGTGCCGCACTACCTGATGTCTACTTGTACCCCCACTACATTGTGTTTATTTGTGCCACACTACCTATTGTCTTATATTGCACCACAACCTATTACCTGTCTACTCGTTCCCAGCCACGTTTAATACAATTACCTATACATATTGTATTAAATAGTTAAAATCATTATAATCCCCAAAATAATAAATACACATTCTTAATATTTTTTAAAATCGGATTATCTCCCTTTTTCAAATATTTCCTCTCCAAATAGAATTGTTTGCTGAACTATTCTTCAAGTTTCTAAAAATAACCAAATGAATTCGATCATTTAAAACAAAAAAAAATCGTTCGTTATAAAAGAAAACAAAAAGAAATACAAACCATTAACTAATAATGTGTTTCAATATTTAGAATAAAAGTAATTTTTATTCCTTTTATACAAAAGAAATAACATTTAATAATTATATCGCAGCTCAGTTGGAAAGAATCCTGAAAAAATGTTTATTTGTAATGTCTGACTTTCACAAGAACTAAAATAGCTCAAAATACACGAGTTGGGTCATTTGATCATAGACGACATAATAGATAAATCACATAGAGTTACAATCTCTTCACAAATCTAACTAGATCAAGTTCTTGTGCGGGGTAGACTGTATATTTGAACATGGCCATACGAAGGTGCATGAGATGTGCTCCGATAAAGAAGAGACAAAAACTAGCGATTTAATCAAAAGTTTAGCAAATCTAAGATAGCAAGTATTTCTGTCAGTTTTGTTTCGGTCTAAAACACAGCCCCGTAGGCGTGAAAATTCTACAGCAGGGGCCAGGCATTCTACAGCAGGGGCTAGGCAATAGCAGGGGGGGGGGGCACGCTACGGGCCTGCTAAAACAGAAGTATTGCGGTTTATACATATATTTTTGATTTGCGAATACATTTGATTAAAAATTAGTAACATCCAATAGAGGTCACAATTTCAGTGCAATTACCATTTCAAATGTCATCTGCCTTCTCTAGACAATCACTAGTTTAAAATTACTCTAATATTTGCATGAGAACAACTAAAATCTTGATTTGGCAGAGCTTGGACCGCAATATACTAAATAAAAGGAAATAATAATAAAAATCGGAGCTTATCTCATGCATTTTCGTATAGTCATGTTCAAATACATAGTCTGAACCCGTGCATGAACTTGATCATTGTAACGTACACAACAACAACATAAAATGACTACATTACTACATTTTCGAGGGGAAATTAGCTCTTTCTTTTAAAAAAAAGGAAGATTTATAATGTTATTTTCAATAGACATGACATTGAGCCTATGCCAAGTACAGGGGACACTTTGACATGACATTGAGCCTATGCCAAGTACTGGGGCCACGTTGAAATGACATTGAGCCTTATGCTAAGTACAGGGGACTAGTTGACATTCAATGTCTGTTTACATAATGAAATAGAGTATAAAACCATATTGTTGCCTGGGTGGCGCTGTGGTTGTAAATCCATTCTGCTTGATGTAGTTTCCGGTTCAAATCTCAGCGTGTCCAGCCAGCTCTCAAAGTCTTCCCCTGTTACCAACATTACCACGTTCAAGAACACAAGACGTGTATGTTCACTCAGCTTAAGTAGTGATGACAGAAGGGCATTTCAAAAGGTCATCCTATTAGTAGTTTTTTTAGATCCTGAGAAAAAAAATGTCATCCTTGAGAACTTAAATAATTAATACATAATTACATATGTATTTCGATAATGTTATTTTAGTAAAGCTAAAATCGAAACATTTCTTAAAGAGCTACGACATAAAAACGTTATTTATACCCCGACTGTATTTCATTTTCTTCTGTCTGATAAAAATTCCATTAAAACAATAACATAAATCAACTATTTTTGGTTTTTTTTTCTGCCCCTGTCGTAATTGGAGCCCCTTTGATCTGGCCAAAACATGAATTTCTTCTACTCCCAGATTTTTTTTTCTTATTTCTTGAACAGCAAGCTAACTCCCAGAAGCTCTTGGGGGTTAAATCAATAAGCCACAGGCTGCTGAGAGTTAAAAACAAAATATTGTCCATGTCATTTCTGTGTAATAGTTTCTTTTACTTCTGTCCAACTTTTTCATTCTGTTGTTTTTATGTTTTTTAGCTTTTTGTTTTTTCCCGACATCCTGCGCCATATGTCATTATGAGCTGTCTGTCACATTTAAATAAGTGTGACATGTGATAATGTCAAACTGTGATTTCTGGTCACTGGGCAAGATTGAATTTGAAAAGCTTGAGGATTAGAATTTTTTTTCTCATATTCTTGCACTGTAATGACTGTATGTTTTTTTAAGCGTATATGGTGTGTAGACATGTAGATATAGATAATAATGGATAGGTTGATAGATTGATAGATAAATGGACATGATGACGGGGGGGGGGAGTCGTGTGGTAAAGCTCTCGATTGTTGACCTAATGTTTCCTGGTACGATCTCCGGTGAGGAACAATGGATAGTTCAGGTCATGACTTTAGTCTCCTCGATTTCTCCCGTTGTGCCTCCATGGGCGTTGCACCATAAAAACGGCCCATCAATGGTCTATAGTATTCTATAGGATGTAAGAGATCTCATATCATCATTACCGGGAATTCACACATAGATAAACGGACAGACAGATTGATAGATTAACGGATAGATAAAATGATTGATTGATAGACAGATATATATAAATATAATTATAGTACATACTCTATTATTGTAAGTAATACCAAATGCCTTCAATTCTTTCTTTTGTTTAAAGCAGATAATTTTATACTTAAGCAATATTCTGCACGAAACTCCTTTGAATTACTGATGATCTTACTTTTTTATTATATCATTACTGAATTGTTCATACCACTGATATCAACGAAAGAGGGAAAGTTACTTTAAAACGTCTAAATATAGAACAGACTCAACACATTACTTAAGTAAACCGTAAAGAGTAAATAGAGCAGGTTAATTATCTCCCCTTTACGACTACAGTGCTGTGTACACTTGGCATTGATCTCCCCTTGACGAACTAAGACGTCGACGCGTCTGAAAGTCGTTGACTCAAAGATCTTTCGGTATGTGTCATCAAGTGTTCACATGGCCAAAGCACTACTCTATTTGTTGACTGAAGGCATGTCAGAAGCAGAGCTCTGGAGGTGATAAATTTGATTAATGGAATAACAATTATACCTGATGTGGTTTGGTTGAATGGGTGGGGGGGGGGGTCTACACACAAGAATAAGTTGCTGAAATGTTGAAAAGTTGAGTGCTTAAAGCAGTGTTACATCTAAGCTGAGCGCGTGTAGCATTAACAACAGAGCGTTCAAATAATTCGTTTAGTGTGTCTATATATCGCTATGTTGCTCACAAAAACGGCCATTTTCTAACAAAACTGCGCACAGTCATTATCATATCATTTCACGCAATCAGACTTAAAAAACACACTGATTTGAAGCAAGCACAAACAGAGTTTTAAAACACTTTATAGAGGTTTTTGAAGAAAGTATATTGAATGTGTACCGGTATCTTTCCTCACATGGCTACTTATATATTGTCCTGCATCAAATGTCAATTTCTAAGCAAGTTTATTTTTTAAGTGGTTGCTTTATGAGCTTTGCTGACGATTTCTCCAGCCGCGATTTATTCTCTAAGGGCTGGTGCATCCAATGAGGTTGAATTACTGGAGGCGGCATGACGTCACTAAGCTGAAACCAGTGGGCGTTGTCTATCGCCGCCATGTTCGACTCAAAACATTGGTAGCTGTGTAGTGTGTATGTTATATTATTATACTATTTTGAACGTTATAAAACACTGTGTTATAATTTTAAAAAAAGTAATAAATGCCCTCTTGAAAAACGGGATATTGCTTCATCAGTTAGTCAATATAATAATAATGCTAATTAGCTAATTTGTTTGTGCTTAATACTGTTGCTGTAAAGCAGTGATGTTGTGATATGCAATAAACATCTAGATGATGACACGTCGCCGTCGGCAAAAAGAGAGCCTAACGTTTAAGGATTGTTGCCGTCAATGGTTCATTTAAGTTGCCTGTTGGCTATGCTTTAATCGATGGATTAGGTGGCATTGAGAGAATGAAACAGAATGTACCAGAATGTACCAGAATGTCACACAATGTACCACAATGAAACAGAATGTACCAGAATGTACCACAATGTACTATACAAAGTAACATAATATCCCACGATTTCAACAACGTTTCACAATGTATCAGAATGTCCCACAAATTATCATAATGTCCCACAATGTCTCACAATGCACCACCATGTACCACATAATCCACAATGTACTACAATGTAACACAATATCCCCACGATTTCAACAACGTTTCACAATGTACATAAATATTGATACGGTGCAATGCGAAGACATACATAGCTGGTTTACGTGAATCGCCAAATGGCAGGCTCATGTTTGACTTTTGTCGTGAAACAGGTTTTATTGGCTTTTTAAATGTGCATCCAGGCCCACCGACAGAAATTCGGGCCCCTGGGCAGGGTTGTCACGCCCCCCATCGTGCTGATAATAATATTTTCAAAAGCTGATTGGCCAGTTCTATCTGGGCCCCTAAAACTCGCCTGGCCCCTGGCCATTTTCCCCATGCCCCACTCTCAGCGGGTCTTTTGTGTATCGATAGTTTGTTGCTATCGTTTGATTTACTGATTGCTTTGAAACGCTTTGAAAGGCAATATTGACAGGATTGTTTTTAGTCTAGTTTGCGCTGCTTAGTGCTAGCCATTTTTCATTGTTTGATCAAATGCTTTGCAATAAACATCAAAGTATAAAGACAAAATATTATGTATTATGTAAAAATACAATTTTTACCCTGGCTTAATTTCGATATAGCGTATAATACAAGTTTTATAGGCCTCTCTATCAGCTGATCGTATAACTAGCTTTACATAGACTACAGCGCTTTGTAATTGACATATTAGAATAACTAGTCCACTAGAAATTAACTAGGGCCTTAGCAGACTTTAGAAAAAAATGATGACAAAATACAAAGCTCATTAGAGTCGTTTTTAGAATGAGAAAACTGGTATCGTAATGAAAGCTGGTGGAATGTTTTGTGTCGAACATGGCGGCGATAGGCTATGCGCACTGGATTCAGCCGCTTGGTACTATCTGATAGCAGACGCCGTCTCCATGTATTCAACCTCCTTGGGTGCAGCCATGGGAAAAATGGGAAATAACTCGCAATACCCACTCAACATCTGTGAACTGCCATAAAGCAGTAGGGAGCAGTAAAAAAAATGGCACGGTCTAACGTGTTTTAAATGTCCAAACAGTGTCGGTATCGGGAGACATACATAATGTGTCATTATCTCAAAGTAGGTGGCAATCTGTTCTCCTTTGCAGTTCTCCCCTGGCACAGGCTTTTCTTTGATAGACGGTCCAACAATTAACCCTAACCCAATAATGTTAAACATTAATAGTGTTAGATACTATAATCAATGGAAGTTACCCAATCAACGTGTAACGTAGTCAAAGAGTTCTGAGTTTTAACTGTGCTAGGGGAAATACATATTTCGAATAAATAACTTGGGGAAAAATCAAGAAGGGTGAACTTATGAAGAACACCATGAATCAATGGGTGAAGTTATGTAGATCACCTTGAATCAAAGGGTGAAGTTATGTAGATCACCTTGAATCAAAGGGTGAAGTTATGTAGATCACCTTGAATCAAAGGGTGAAGTTATGTAGATCACCTTGAATCAAAGGGTGAAGTTATGTAGAACACCATGAATCAAAGGGTAAAGTTATGTAGATCACCTTGAATCAAAGGGTGAAGTTATGTAGATCACCTTGGAACAAAGGGGGAAGTTATGAAGATCACCATGAATCAAAGGGTGAAGTTATGTAGAACACCATGAATCAAAGGGTGAAGTTATGAAGAACACCATGAATCAATGGGTGAAGTTATGTAGATCACCTTGAATCAAACGTTGAAGTTATGTAGATCAACATGAATCAAAGGGTGAAGTTATGTAGATCACCTAGAATCAATGGGTGAAGCTATGAAGAACACCATGAATCAAAGGGTGAAGTTATGTAGAACAACACGAATCAAAGGTTGAAGTTATGTAGATCACCATGAATCAAAGGGTAAAGTTATGTAGATCACCTTGAATCAAAGGGTGAAGTTATGTAGATCACCTTGGAACAAAGGGGGAAGTTATGAAGATCACCATGAATCAAAGGGTGAAGTTATGTAGATCACCTTGGAACAAAGGGGGAAGTTATGAAGATCACCATGAATCAAAGGGTGAAGTTATGTAGAACACCATGAATCAAAGGGTGAAGTTATGAAGAACACCATGAATCAATGGGTGAAGTTATGTAGATCACCTTGAATCAAACGTTGAAGTTATGTAGATCAACATGAATCAAAGGGTGAAGTTATGTAGATCACCTAGAATCAATGGGTGAAGCTATGAAGAACACCATGAATCAAAGGGTGAAGTTATGTAGAACAACACGAATCAAAGGTTGAAGTTATGTAGATCACCATGAATCAAAGGGTGAAGTTATGTAGAACACCATGAATCAAAGGGTGAAATTATGAAGAACCCCATGAATCAGCTTCGATAATTCGCTGACACTGGTACACTAACTTGTTGTTACAAATTGTTGTATGTTAAATTAAAATTTATTAAAGAATCAGTAGTACATGGTTAAAATAAATGTAATAAATACAACATTGTTAATGAAATGACATCAAAACGGGCTCATTGAACCTGCTTTAGTATTTGAAAAATGACAAAAATATACAAAATAAATTTACATCTGTTATAACAACAAAAAATCAAATCTAGCAACTGCAGTTAGATTGATGATTGATCTAATCTAGAAAAAAGAGTTCAGTCTAAATATTTTATTTGTTGATACTTTTGTTTTCATTCATGATGTAATAATTGGAGTTGAAATCATGATTAGTTTTAGAATCTAGATATAATCTGTAGTTATAAAAACAAATTTAAACATAGAAACTAAAAAAAACAAATTAACTTTGGCATTTTTTAAAATGTAAAACAATCCTAACATTCTCATTTTTCTATTGTAGAATATAATCCTAACATTCTCATTTTTCTATTGTAGAATATAATCCTAACATTCTCATTTTTCTATTGTAGAATATAATCCTAACATTCTCATTTTTCTACTGAAGAATATAATCCTGACATTCTCATTTTTCTATTGTAGAATATAATCCTGACATTCTCATATTTCTATTGTAGAATATAATCCTAACATTCTCATTTTTCTATTGTAGAATATAATCCTGACATTCTCATATTTCTACTGTAGAATATAATCCTGACATTCTCATTTTTCTATTGTAGAATATAATCCTAACATTCTCATTTTTCTAATATAGAATATAATCCTGACATTCTCATATTTCTACTGTAGAATATAATCCTGACATTCTCATATTTCTATTGTAGAAATTGACACTAACAATAACATATTTCTAATGTTGAATATAAAACTAACAAATATATTTTTCTAATATAAAATATAAAACTAACTTTGGCATTATTCTAATGTAGAATATAAAAAATATAATCCTAACATTCTCATTTTTCTAATGTAGAATATAAAACTAACAAAGATATAGTTCTAATGTAGAATATAAAACTAAGTTTGGCATTTTTTTCTTATATAAAATATAAAACTAACATTGGCAAATTTCTAATGTAGAATCTGAAACTTCCCGTGAGATGTAATGCTGTTCCTCCAGATATCGATACTGTCATGTATCGACTCTTCTTCAAACTTTCCATGTTGAATTTTGTTATTTGTCAGACTCAAAGTAAACAATCCAAATCTTAAAATCGATTACTCTCCTTTCTATTGATGTTTGACCGGGTCAATATCATATAGTATCGGTTACTTTCACTTGATTTCATACTTGCACGGTATTCATACGTTCCAGTCTTTTTTTTTTTAAATTATCTCCAGAGTCCGACCTCTGGTCTTAGTTATGTAACGAATACAGACAGTGTTTCTCTTTACACTTCCCCTGATTTTTTGTATTTTTTTTTAAACTTCAATTTCTTTAGTCATTTCACTCTACCCATCATCATAAACAAAAATTAATTTTAGTCATTTCACTCTACCCATCATCATAAAAAAATACTTTTAGTCATTTCAGTCTACCCATCATCATAAACAAAAAATACTTTTAGTCATTTCACTCTACCCATCATCATAAAAAAATTACTTTTAGTCATTTCACTCTACCCATCATCATAAAAAAATACTTTTAGTCATTTCACTCTACCCATCATCGTAAAAAAAAAATACTTTTACTCGACTTAATTTTACAATATTTACTTTTGTTTTGCTTGACGTTAAATGGAAAGTAATAAATAAAAAGAGCTTCTTTTTAAAAACACCATTGCCAAGATCTATGATATTTGACACAATCAGTGTTGGGTAACGTGGTGACAGTCAGAGAAAGATGAGATGACCCAACTCAGTTAAAGCGGTCGATTTATTCCGACCCGTGGTGAGGGCTCCGGAGAGATCCACGGGCATGTAGTGCCCCAGTTCCGTACTGGGGGTGTCTGCTGAGTTTAAGACCCATGGTCGACTCGCGATGGAGACACTCTACTGTTGTTTTTTTTTTGAGTGCCCCAAGAGGACGGACTACAGGGCGGACCAGCCACAGTCCATGATTTACGTATAAGCTACACAAGTTATAGTTCAGGGCCTACCACCCTCTTTCTTAGAGGCTTCCAAACTATTGTCCAAGTGAACAAGATTCATATATACTTAAATATTTGGTACTGACATATAATATCTGGACTTATAAGTATAGGGCCCCATACCTCAAATATCTTAGGGCCTTATCAATTCTTAATCAGGCACTGACCAGCCGGGTAACAACTAACCTGCCATAGGGCTTTACACCTTAGGTGTGCTGATCTTGAAATTAAGCGTCCGCGTCCGTCCATGGATTTCTATCAATGATCCGCGTCCGCAGAATCTTACAACATTCGTTTGCAGTCAGTCCGCTAGTCCGCATTGCTGAAATTTAGCTGTTTAAATGACTTGAAATTTTTTATAGTAACGCTAAAGAAGATCCGCGTCAGTCCGCGAGTCCGCAACTTAACCATACGAAGCGTCCGCTGTCAGTCCGCGGATTCGGAAAAGTCTGCTGTCCGCTCATCTCTCTTTCGAGACGGCTAGGCATTACCGAAAATATTATCTGTAGCTGTGGTTAATTCATCTACCTTGAAGACCTTCATGTGTCAAGATTTTATTTTTTTACTTTTCTACCAGTTGTAGATTTTTCTTAGCTCTTACTATTCATAATACAGTGTATATAAGTGGATCTCAATTAATTGTTT
Organism: Bulinus truncatus; assembly: GCA_021962125.1. Taxonomy (NCBI): domain Eukaryota; kingdom Metazoa; phylum Mollusca; class Gastropoda; family Planorbidae; genus Bulinus; species Bulinus truncatus. The sequence continues at coordinate 3,472,340 of JAGDYQ010000093.1, read as the reverse complement.
AACCATAGAGCACAGACAGCAGCACCCAGTTCTAAACTTTTAGATAATATGTAGGCCACATTGTAGTTATAGTTCTTTTTAGATCTTTCAAATGTAAAGTGGATCCTTGAACAACGAAAGCCACTGGTCACAAACAATGCGTTTTACGAACAACAACATTCTCGGGTAACGATCAGTGCCTTGGGTTAAGAACTACGACCAGTGAGAGAGATATGTTGTTGAAAATTGATCGTTTCAGTTGAAATCCAAAAACATATCTAATAAAGTAACAGGATTTTGGTTTTGAGTTAAATCGAAAGTTAAGGATCAATACAACAGTATTCCAGTTTAAAATACAATCATGAAAAAATCGGATCTGCCCGAAACCAAAAATAACCTAGCCTACTGATCAAGCCTAAGGGGATATAGCTCTATGCAAAGGTTTTGCAGGGTACAGCTAGTAATAAAATAAATATTATAATTCTGTCAGGGAGGTTTAACGTATGTGAAATAGAGAAACGCCTTTTATTGGGAAAGCCCATATAATGCGATAATCACTACCTATTAAATGAAAAACTTCCTTTAGCCCTAATAGGCCGTTGTGGCAGACGAACGGTAAAATTCACAGGTTTATGTAATCACGGCATATAAAGGGGGGGGGGGGTACTGTGGATAGCACGACACCTAACGGCTGTTACTTCCCCCAACTCAAGTCAGGTACCCATTTAAAGCTGGGTGGATTTGAGTGACTTTTTAACCAACTTTCATCTGGTACTTGGTTCTCACTGCGGATCAAGTCCGGGACTCTCAGGTCGACAGTTGAGCGCTCTACACCACTCAGTCACCAGTACTTCTCCATTAACTAAGAATTATCTAACTCTGTCACCTTACGTCAGGGGCATGGACCCGGTGCCTGTACATCTTAAAGCCAAAACTACTTGATAAAACACATAAACATCTAATAATATAATATAATATATAAAAGCGATTTGGGTTCAGTGTTAAATCGAAAGTAAAGAATTAATACAACAGTATTCCAGATTAAAATACAATCAAGAAAAAAAATCGGATCTGCCCGAAACCAAAAAATTACCTAGCCTACTGATCAAGCCTAAGGGGATATAACTCTACTCAGATGATTTGCAGGGTACAGCTAGTACTAATATAAACTTTACCGAGTTCTGGAGTACAATGAATGGTATGGCGTGCTATAGGACTAGATCAATTCAATACAACATGATGGCAGACGGTCATACCTTTTTGACATGCTTAATGATTGTCTGGGGAAAGTTGACAAGGGAGAGAATAAGAAAACTGACCTTACAATATAGTCTCAGTAGTTTCCCCCTATCTATCTCAACTCATGATGGCAAATATATCGTTTGATAGCTGGAACATAGATTATTTTCTCTACAATGTTTGACACCAGCTAGACGGAGAGAGAGAGAGAGAGAGAGAGAGAGAGAGAGAGAGAGAGAGAGAGAAAGAGAGAGAGAGAGATAGAGAGAGAAATACAAGTTTACCAAGTTAACGAGTGTTCGTCTCTGGATTTTTGTGTTACCAAACAGCCGAGTCAGCCAAAGGTTTCTATTTCATTTTGCTGTATCGATTTAACAAACACACTACTAATACAATAGCTTAAAGTAGTTAATAATGAATATTGGCGCTTGATAAACGATTCATTGTGTGTGGAACTGAGTAGTGATAACAAAACCGAAATTTTAGCTGTAGCCTACATAAATGTTGGTCAAATTCGACCAAAAGAGCCACACATGTATTTCCTTGGCAAAAAGAACTCTCATTGAATTTTGTGTCTTTCATTTCATTTATGTCTAAAAATTGTAAAAAAAAAAGTGGCCATAATTATTCGTTAGTTTGTAAAATAACAAAAAACAAAAGTTTAGAATAATGAATTAACCTAAGCCATCTAATATGAAGAGACTGTCTATTTTTCCTATACATTTGTTTATGTTAAAAAACGAAAAATTATTACATTTCTTAATTGTAAATCTTTATAGCGATTAACTGAATATCACTTCTTACATAAGAACTGCTTACTAGCTGTTTGTTAACTTAGTGATAAATGTGATAAACACAGCCCTTTTGGTAAGAAAAGGGGAAAGCCACACAAATAAATATCGTAAACAGAAAAGTAATTTTTCATATTTTTAGAGTTCAGCATGCACTTCGTTAGTGCAGTTCAATTTAAAAAAGAGAAGAGAAGAAAATAAAAATCAATTATGAAAACTGTGATATATTTTTACTGATAGATAGATCTCTGATAGATCTCTCTCTCTCCTCTACCACCACACTACTTCCACCCGGTACAGGTGAAATGAGGCCCATCTACGCCTGACATTGTTGCCCATTGATCGTATTTTATGATTATGTAACATCAGAACAGGTTGTTAGTTTATGTAACATCAGAACAGGTTTTTATTATTCTGTAACATCAGAACAAGTTGTCATTATTCTGTAACATCAGAATAGGTTGTTATCATTCTGTAACATCAGAACATGTCGTTATCATCTGTAACATCAGAACAAGTTGTTATCATTCTGTAACATCAGAACAAGTTGTTATCATTCTGTAACATCAGAACAGTTTGTTATCATTCTGTAACATCAGAACAGTTTGTTATCATTCTGTAACATCAGAACAAGTTGTTATCATTCTGTAACATCAGAACAAGTTGTTATCATTCTGTAACATCAGAACAAGTTGTTATCATTCTGTAACATCAGAACAAGTTGTTATCATTCTGTAACACCAGAACAAGTTGTTATCATTCTGTAACATCAGAACAGGTTGTCATCATTCTGTAACATCAGAACAGGTTGTTATCATTCTTTAACATCAGAACAAGTTGTTATCATTCTGTAACATCAGAACAGTTTGTTATGTAACGAAAACATAAGTAAACATTAAAATAAGGGTACTATAGGCTGTCATATTTCTTTGACATCTGTGGACTTATTCACTGACCAAGGATAATTTTAAAGTGAAATACTGTTTAATTTAAATTATGTTTTATGATGATGTTTTGACGCAGCATCTGACAAACTCCTTTGCCCCTTCTCAGTCACATGTTGTCACAATTCAATTGTCCCTTCTAGGGCGAAACATAATAAGTGAACTGCCCATAAACATGTCAAACATGTATACAGAGAATTATGTCCAAAAATAAATACATAATAAATCTTTTTGAAATATTGCGAAGTAAACAGTGAATTATTTTATTTTGTATTTACTTTTGTATACATAATTTTTTAAAGAAAATAACAACTTAAAATGACAAATAAATTATAATTTGAATGGGAAAAATTCTTTTTTTTTTAATAGGATCACTTCTCCAAAAAAAACTTTCATCTTCACAGCTGGGGGGATCTTGAGCTTTTGAACATATTAAAGAAACGAGAGGAATCTTGAATCTGACTGTCTCTCCAGGGCGGACACCATTGAGAGTTCATTATAAGCTTGTCTATCAGGCAGAAAGGGGAGGCTATCTAGCAGGGCATACAATTGCCAGCAGTCGCTAGTTGACCGTTCCTTACGAAGTTAATCAACGTTGTCCTGAGTGTCAATTACGACGCGCGTCGTGAAGCGGAGAGCGAATGGGAGAGGGGGGGGGGTAGAGAGAGAAGGAAAACCCAACCAGAGGCCCAGGCAATGGAGCAGTGTGTAGGGGGGGGGGCATGTTTTTGTAAGCGTTTGAGAATGGAGGAAAATTCAGCAGATGATCGAGAATGGTTGTAAACAAAAGCAACTGTGAGTACCCTGTTGGCCTAATGGTGTTCATTGCACAACTAATGCAAAACGTTTTTAGAGTTATTATTTACTTTTAAGAATAATTGGCAAAAAATTCAATTTCAATTTTTTTTTAAATTGTCTTTATTAAATTTAAGTTGCCTTACACATTTAAAATAAATAAATTGATAATAGCTTCTTAGAACTCAAATTTAAATATCGAAATCAGTTTAAAATTAACAGTTTACTGCTAAAGCCAATATGGAAAAACTGTAATTACCTAACATGTGAACTGTAACGTTAAACAAGTGTACATAAACCGCACAACACGGCACATTTTACTAAAGTAATATTACAGTGAAACTATTGTTGGTTTTTATATGTAGCAATTTTTCAGTTATTTAGCTGCTACTGTGTTGCTTTTGTTAATATATAGTGTTAAGCTTTTCTGAAAATACTATGGATCTGTGTAGAGTATCTGTGGGGCCAGTGCCGCCGAGACGGGGGTGGGGGCAAAAGCTTAGGGTCCCGGCGAGTTATAGGGCCCGGACTGAGCTGGCCAAACAACTTTTGAAAATATTATTAACAGAACGGGGGGCCCGTAACAATCCTGCCCAGGGGCCCGAAATTCCTGTCGGTGGGCATGTGTGGATCTATTTTAAAGTTGCTTCGGAGATAATTGTAACCAAGTGTGTTCTGGTCATAGATATCCAGCACCCAGTGGCGCGAGGAGTGGAACGGGCTGACTACAAAAGGCGCCCCATATTTTCTCCTTGCATGGAGCCCCATCTCTATTTTATTGTTTACTTTCCGGTAAGTTAGCGCAGCAGCATTCTCAATGGTGTTTAAATGGATGCCACATACGACAGTTACCCCGTTATTATAATCATATCCTAAAAAATCATAGGGCTACATCAGTAAGCTTCAAAAGTTAGCAGTAATATTCATTTAGCACACGACTACATTTATGTTTAGCCTAATCTGATATTAAGATCGATACATAAATGTTGTGAAATCTTTAGAGAACTTTGAAAAAAAAAATAAGCCCAAATAAGGAATTAATAAGATCTAGAAACAGTCAATAAATTGATGTGTCTTGCATAGATTTTAACATCCACAGAGAAATAAAGGTGAGAACTAAAGCCGGATCACAATCAATTATTAATTTGTATTTTTACGACGTGCAAAAATATAGCCCCATATACAGTTCTTAGGGGGAATCAATTGGTCTATGATTCTAATTACACTTTTACCTGGCTTTGTCCACAGGGATGCTCGCACGTGAGGACAGCGATGTTGATAATTATATGTGTGTGATAAGACGCAGTGTGAGCAATATGAGGCAATTTACTCATCCTCTCGCAGGTGGACTCGAATTACGGCGACAAGGTAAGGAGATTAGCGTTAACGTTCGCGTGGCTTGCAGGTATAACTCAGGTCTTCATTATCTCAGTGTGGGTTAATTATAGATATAGGCGGATTTAACTCGGGAGCATGACGTGGACACAAACACACACACACACACACACATATATATATATATATATATATATGTGTATGTATTAAACACCTGAGATATAAAGTAAACTTCCCTTAGCCATATAAGGCTTTCAGGGTAGATTAATTGTGTAGCATTTCTGTAACAAAAGCATATGAAGAGATTGTGTGGTTAGTACAACGTCCAGTCGCATTTAATTTCCGAATGTAAGTTAGGTCCCCATTAAAAGTTTGGTGGACTTTATGGAATTTTTACATTTTTTCTAAACATTTGAACTGCGAACGATAAATTAAAAAAAAAATTGCATGCTCACATTCTGATATTAAAGATTTCGTACATACATAATGATAGATGGATATTTAAACAGATGAATAGATAAGTTAGATTACTATAGTGTGCAGGAGTTCACAACCTAAAGAGGTAGAAATGCGAATGTAGGATAATGTAGGGGGCAAAGAAAACAAAACATTGGCGGCCGCCATGGATGAAAGTGTTGTACACACCTGATAGATATTGGCGGCCGCCATGGATGAAAGTGCTGTACGTACCTCATATATAGGAATAAATGGAGCGATGGATGGAAATAACAAAGATTGAAAGGAAATTGGGTGAATTGATAGAGGCAATAATGACATGACTTTAGATAGATAGATAGATACAGATATATAAATAACCACAAATATAAGAGTTTAGTAGAAAAATATATAGCTCGAAAGATTGATAGTTAAATAGGCAAGAGCATAAATTAAAAAAAAAACAAGCAATTAAGCCTGTTCCATGCTGGACACAGGACGTGTTAGCGCATTTTCATGTTATGTATCAGTACGTTTGATAGCTTTCAGTAAATATTTGTAAATTTTGGAAATGTTTATAAATTCAATTGTGTAATGCATATATCTGTAAAAAAAATATTATAAAGACGTTTCTTTATATTTGAAAAAAAAATTATTTTCTCTTAAATCTAACTACAAGTGGTTTGTGGTTACTGAAATAGGACTCATAATTGAAAACATTCGAAATTATAGTCATTTAATCGTCCGAAAACTCCGTCAATTGTTGCATAGCTCTGATACTTTCAATTAAACTCAGAACACAAGCTTACTATTTCATTTGATGAGTTTCTTAATAAATCTTGGTGAAACTACGTGCTGCAGTATTTCGCACCAAATGAACGGGTTATTGAACGTACAAGGTGTATATATAATATATAAGCCCCTTAGGAGCCCTGAAGCCCGGCCCTCAGAGGTCCTATCGCAAAATAAACTTTTGATGTACACATGGCAGGCCAAGACCTACAAAATGATATATACATCATGGGTCTAGGACTTATAGTTGCTGAGATATAGGCGCTCCTTTATTAATATAGCTTATATAGTAAAAAACGGTACTAAGGCCCCTTTTACGGCCCTGAGAGGTCAGATCGCGAAATGGAAAAAAGTCATTTCTTGGCAGGCCAAGACCTACAAAATGATATATACATCATGGGTCTAGAACTTATGGTTGTTGAGATCTAGGGTGATGACGGACGGACGGACGGACAGACAGACAAAACGGGGACAATAGAGCATTTTATTTCGAAAATGCTCTAATAAAGTATTTAAAATATGTAGATGTACAGACATGACTCAAATCAAAAATGTTCCTTGAAACATACTACTTATTGCAATCACGGGTTTGACTTCACCAAATTGTGTGCAGTCAGAGAACCGAAAAAAAAAAACAAAAGAAAATAAAATGATTTGAAATAATTAGTTTTCTGAATGTTTATTATGAAATATTAGCAAGATGAAAAGTAATTGTCACGTCACCTTTTATTTCAATTTCTTCATAGTTGAGCAATAATCTAATTAGCTGGTTGTGTGTCTTAAAATGACTAACATTAAAAGTTGCGACATTTCTGGGTGGTCAGTTGAATCGACATATTGGTGATTTTAAAACATTGAAAGTTCCATTAAAATAGCTATTAAATAATTAGATCAAGATATAACACACATACACAATGGCGATGAATATCAAAACAAATTGATAAACATCAAGGTGAAATGGATGGAGCCAAGTGGAGATAACTCGACTACTTTGTGATGCACAATTCAACACTAATTAACTTCGTTTAGATTTTAACATTTGCTAGTCGGAGATGTTTTATATCCTTAATGTTGTATACCTCCATATCTTTAAAATGTCTGCATTGCTGGTAATAATTAGGTTACAGCTATCACAATATCTAAAGTCTGTTGGTAGTACTAATCTATTCCAGCTGTTTTCAAAGTTTGGTTCACGACACGTCATGGACGATTTAAGAGTGGGTTGAAACAAAATTTGAAACGTACAATGTATCTATAGAGAATTCCTATTTGCGTTATTATTACTTTATTATCTGAGAGAATATCTGTAAAGTAAAAGTGGATAATATTACATATAAAAGCGATTTGGGCTATGCGTTAAATCAAAAGTAAAGAATAAATACAACAGTATTCCAGTTTAAAATACAATCATGAAAATATTGGATCTGCCCGAAACAAAAAAAAAACCAGTCTACAGATCAAGCCTAAAGGGATATAACTCTATGCAAATTTTTTGCAGGATAAGGCAAGTTTATTTATAAGAGTGGTGAAGTTTCTATTCTTTTTCTATTATTGTAGTTTTCGATCTCAATGGGTCGCAAGTAGAAAATACATTTCTACTTGGCCAGAAGCGTACAAGTTTGAGAACCATTTTTGAAGTGTGCAGGAAATGAAATAAAATGAAGACAGTGAGAGGTTCTGTATTTTACATCCAGTAAGGCGTGAATTATAAACATATAATGATGGTGAGAAAAAACGGAAACCAAATAAGAAACTGCTGCAGTAAATCCTGTATTCTTAAATAAATCTTTTAAGACTTAAAGTGGCAGCATAAATTCTCGTGACGTAAGGTGATGACATAAATATGACGTCATAAGCCAATTTTTAACAAAGTTAATTAGTCAATTATTGTTTGCGATATAGATGTATACATAGATTAAAGGAAATCTAAGAATAAGAAAATTACTGGGATAAAATAACAGGTGAAAAAAAAACCCAACAACAACAGATAGGCCTACATCTAAACAAAGATAATATGAACCGAAGTTCTAGACGTTTTTTTTTTATGCATTTCTGTTCAGTGGCGCAACTAGACCAAACTTTCAGGGGGGGGGGGCAAACAAAATCACTTATATTAAAAAATCACATTATTTATATATTTGTATTTTATTTTAAACAAATTTTGGTCTAATCTTTTATTTTTTTTTTATTTCGGAGGGGGCTAATGCCCCAATGCCCCCCCCCCCCCCAGTTGCGCCACTGTTTCTCTTCATCATCTAATATATTAATAGCGGTTTTGGTTCTGCGTTGAACTGAAAGCGGAAACAATAATTCAAAATGGCGTCTTGCCCTCGTCTCGATTCAATAAATGGTTTTTGAAAATCTGCAGTTTTGAATAGTTTCTGCGGTTTTTAAATTGAAACCCAACCCCAAAATGTGAAATATTTCCATTTAAATATTTGTTTGTATTTTTTTCGTATTTCTACGACATATTTCATTTTTAAATTGTAATAAAATCATGAAAAAATCGGATCTGTCATAAACTAAAAAATAACCTAGCCTACCAATCAAACCTTAGGGAATATAACTCGATACAAAGATTTTGCAGGGTACAACCATAGATTCTTATATATCTATGGGTACAGCTAGTATACTCAATGATACTAATTCAAAGGATTATGTTTATAAATCTTATTGTTCTTTTAGCTAAAAAATTTTAACAATCAATGATAAATGATAACATTAAAAAAATATTATACTAGCTTACCCTGCAAAACCTTTGCATTGAGTTTTTTCAATTCTTAGTTGTTGTAGGAGACTAATGTATATAGTGTGATATCGTATATGCAAAAAAATGTTCATGGGTTTGGTTTTTTAAATAATAAAAACTAATAAATATAAATATGTTTTTCTGGTCCCGTTTAAAGTCATAGTCCAGTGAGTCCCAGCTTTCAATCCGTCTAAGTTATTTTATAAGTATAGTTGTGTTGGTATAAACCACTTATGTGTTATAATAATATATTTATATATATCTTTCATTATTTATTAAACATTTCGAAATAAGTATATTAATTAACGATTACTATTAAGTAAAGCTCCCATCTGGGCATATGAAGTGTACAATTCTTCTATTTCTGTATCTACAACAGCACAACGCTCTGCCGCCTTTAGTTCTGAACCAATGTCAGGAGCCCATGTAAAGCTGGGAAAAAAAGGTTATTTAGTACCAAATTTAACATGGATAGGTTATCTTGGGTCTCAGCGATGATCGAACCCGTTAGTTTAAGGTCGACAGTTAAGCACTCTATACCGCTCGGCCATTCACCCTACGATTACAGTACATGAAATAAAAGTTAGTATCTGCAGCCATCCATTACTCATTCTTTAAGTAGAATTGTACTTACATTTTTGACAGTTTATATAATAACGTGTAACACTGGAGGTTTTAAAATATACATTTCCAGCATGACACATATTCCTCCCCCCCACTTTGATGGTATATTTGACTAATGTTTTTCAAAAGTAATGTTTCCTTTTTGTGGGCTATAATAATTGACTGGTCAAGTGGTCTAACTAACAATTATATTAATTGAATTTACAGCCTGTTGGCTCATATTGTGCGGTTTATGTGTACTTGTTTAGCCTGACTGTTACAGTTCACATCTCAGAACTTACCGTGGTCTGTGTCACGTTGACATATTTTAATTCAGAAAAATCTCTTCAGCTCTTTCCTTTACAGAAACATAATTCCCTATTTTTTTTTTTATAAAAACTATTTTAATTAAGTTAATTATATTGTTTTTTCCCATAATATCAATCATTTTTTTTGTTTTGTTTTGAGAAATGTATTAAAAAGATGTGTGGGGGTGGTCGGGATAGGGTGAGGACGGGGAGAGCAGGTGGTATATTTGTAAAGGATGCGTCTGAAAACTGAATTCCCAAACATTATATTCGCAAACAGTATATTTGCAAACAGTATATTTACTATATACCAACCACCTACTTTGTTTTTACAGTTACGATTTATACTAATTACCGGTCCTGAGTTTCTAATAATGAAACACTAAAATATTGACAAACACTATATGTTATATTTAAACAGGGCCTCTACATATTATGTAATAAAACCAATTTCTAAAAACGACTCGTTCATTATAAATATATAATACATTATAAAGTGAAATATAGATGGTTTATAAAAAAAAAGTGTGACCGGCCTGATGTAAACAAGATCACATTACATCAATGACTTTAAATGTGGAGTTTCAGGAGATGCTCGATAAACAAATGATCCAGAAATGTGTAACAATACCATTATAAGTCTGACGCAAATCACTAATAACAGTAGTTTCGTTGATAGTAAAACTGGATCAAATCGAGGATAGCGCATTCTGTATAAAT
>JAGDYQ010000093.1:3413643-3461150 GCA_021962125.1 Bulinus truncatus | reverse complement strand
TAATTGTTCCTGGTATGCTGTGTAGTTATGTTTCTGGACTAACCGTGACATCAAAGGGGCGGGTACTGGCTAGTTAACAATACAACTACTACAATACAACTACTAAAATAAAACTACTACAATACAACTACTACAATACAACTACTACAATACAACTACTACAATACAACTACTACAATACAACTACTACAATACAACTACTAAAATACAACTACTACAACACATCTACTACAATACAACTACTACAATACAACTACTAAAATACAGCTACTACAATACAACTACTACAATACAACTAGTAAAATACAACTACTAAAATACAGCTACTACAATACAACTACTACAATACAACTACTACAATACAACTACTACAATACAACTACTACAAAACAACTACTACAATACAACTACTTATATACAACTACTACAATACAACTACTACAATACAACTACTACAATACAACTACTACAATACAACTACTACAAAACAACTACTACAATACAACTACTACAATACAACTACTTATATACAACTACTATAATACAACTACTACAATACAACTACTACAATACAACTACTACAATACAACTACTACAATACAACTACTACAATACGACTACTACAATACGACTACTAAAATACAACTACTACAATACAACTACTACAATACAACACTACAATACAACTACTCTAAAATGTGTTTGTTGTTGCAGGTTTTATTAGTTTCAAATGTATACCTTGCTAACTGCATTTGTGTGTGTAATGCTGATGTCGCAATACACAGATATTCTGCATGATAAATAACTTGTTTTCATTTAAGGTGTGTCGACCTTCATAGTCGGTAGAGCGGAAAGGGGAGAAATTTTTTTTCAACTATTTATAAAGACAATGCAGTCTTATCTTCTGTTCAGCAGTATCGACTTTTGCATGACACGGGACACAATTTTTCAACTGTTCACTTTATACTTTGTAAATGACTGCACTAATAAAGTTCTATTTCCTGAACATTAAATATTTAACTTTTCATCTTAATAAACACCGGATGGAATGGCCCTCTTTAGACAGGATCTGATCATTGCATTATTATTGCATCTATTTGGGGCAAATCTCATCTTGGCTTGCAGAGGTATGTCATTTTTTAGATTTTAAATTGAAACAAAAAACCTCTAATGCTCTGAAGGTTGTGAGCGGCTAAAGATATTGGCTGTGAGCGGCTAAAGATATTGGCTGTGAGTGGCTAATGATATTGGCTGTGAGCGGCTAAAGATATTGGCTGTGAGTGGCTAAAGATATTGGCTGTGAGCGGCTAATGATATTGGCTGTGAGCGGCTAAAGATATTGGCTGTGAGCGGCTAAAGATATTGGCTGTGAGCGGCTAAAGACATTGGCTGTGAGCGGCTAAAGATATTGGCTGTACGTGGCTACTTAGGAAGGAAATTAAAGTGATAAATATATAGAGTGTACCAAAGCTAAAAGTAAAAGCGTGGGTATTATTGAGCTATCTTTTGAGATGTAATTACTGATCGCACATTAGGTATGTGTTAACATTTATGGATAAATAGATGGGGGGGAGGGAGGGGGAGGAGGGAATACTTAAGTAATTAAAAATATTAGGCGACAGAATATAGATCTCCATCGGCATCCAAGACAAACCCTATGTGATGACTATCGATCCTATGGTTCTTATCACGATCAATGAAAATGGCGTGCTTCGATTGTGAAAATTAACAAAAAAAAAATAACCGGGAATTCTGGGGCTGCTCACTAGTTACGATTGGGAGAGAGAGGGGGGAGAGAAGGATATAAATAATACATGATTCAAAAGCGACTCCGAACGACATATCCTATTCCCCGCCCACCCCCCAAATGTTTGCCCACCAATGTTTTTAGTTTTGCAGTAGCAATATTTGCTATGGGGGGGGGGGAGGAAGGAAGAATACTTTTTTCTGAAATTATGGTTAAAAAAAAAAAAAAACTTTTTGTTTCATTCTGTTATTTTCAGTTGAGAATACGTCTTATAAACAAATGTGTTTGTTATCTGTTATAGGCGAAGATATAAAAAAAAAGAAAAAAAAAAACAAAAAAACAATTCAATTTAAAACTGTTGCCAGCCTCCAGTTGGATGATGAGATGATAGAGTGGAAACACTAGATAGAAAATGTCAGATGAGTCAATCTAAACATGGACATGACTCATTTGCAGCGCTCACGTGACGTTCGAATGACACATGGCCTAACTAACCCTATGTCGCGTACATTTTTTTCTGATGTCAAATGACATTACTGAACGACTGAAACCTACTGACACTGACTATTTGATCAATAATTATTTCATTAATAGTAAATATATATATATATATATATCACGCAATACCATATAAACGTATCAGAAAGTTTAATAAAGTCGAATCAGAAAAAAAAACAACAAATACTCAGCTATTATTAGCTTACAAGTATATCATAAAATGTATTTTTAAATTTAGGCTGAAGTACTTTAATCAATAAACTGTTTGCCTAGGGCAGTGCGTTGTTTCTATTTGCAACATCGGGAATTTTATTTTATGACCTACGCAGTAGAAAAATAAATAATGTTTTAAGCATGGAAATCTTGATATAGCATCAGGAAGGACAACCAATATTTTAAAGAATACGTTTTAGGCTTACACACAATCAAGAGTTTAGCGTTAGTCTTCATGTTTAATAGCAGTTTTAGGCTGACACACAATCAAGTGTTTAGCGTTAGTCTTCATGTTTAATAGCAGTTTTGTATATTTGGTACTTTTGTTTTTATGAAATAAACACAAACGCAATTAAAGTTTGAAAACTTTTAATAACAAATTTTTTAATTTAAAATCTTTATTTTGTCAATTTAATTATTTTTTCGTTTTTTCATTGGTTTTTCATGAACCGTCTCATTCAATTGCTTAACATAATTTTTAGACGAACAATTGAAAAATTTAACATAAATAAGTTCTTTTAAATTATGATTGAAATAAAAAAAAATTTCTTCAATCAGCAATGACTCATCAATTGTTACTTTATCAACAATTTTAACAAACATTTTTTTTTTTATTTGTTTGTCCTAGAAATAGTTTCAGACTACTTGCTGATCTTTTCAATGAATTGAATACTTTCCAATTTAGTAGGCAAGTAGAGAAGATGTACTCAGATGGCTTCAATAGCCCTCCTCTGTTGACATTGTTAAAAAAAACATCCAGCTTTTTCAATCTTAATTAGTCAATGTCATTAAAATTTTTATCGACTAATATTTCTCTACAGCTTTTATTTTAAAAGTTATGTTATTATAGTATATATATGAAAATGTAGTAAATTGAAAGGGCTTTGTAACAATATATGTTTCAAAGTGATATTATTATGCAAGTATTTTATTATTTTTAAAAAGTTTAGATGAAAATATTTTTAAAAAAATTAATAAACTAAACAATCCACAAACACAAAGAAGAAAAAAAAAATTCATTATGATTCATTTCAATAAAAGTTACTTTTTATTAAACTACATTCAATTCTCTGTGAGTAGGATATTTTTGAAGACATTATAATCAGAAACAAAATATATTTAAAATTTCTAAAAATGATGTGTTTTAATAGAAAAAGGACCAAAAATCTGCTGGTATCAACATTGACCATGCAACAAGAAAAATTCAAAAATATAAATCTAAGTTATAAAAACTAACATTGAAATGTCTATTGATAACAACAAAGCTCAATTTCAGTATGTTTTATAACTTTGCTAAAAATATTTTACAAGATTAGTGCAACTATTCTCCAGCTTATGATATTTTTTCGTAGAACATTATATTTATTTATCAACTGGTCACTCTTATCTACACCCCCCATATATTTATTTACGAGAAATTGTAGTTAAAATAAAAATTGACGATTATTTTTTTAGTAGAAAGTATTTAGAAAGCATTTTTTTTTTATTAAAAATATTATACTAGAAATAAAAAGTCAGCCTAAACCTTACACAGCTAGAATGAAATTTTGTTTGGTTGCCTATCCTGGTGTTATATCTAGATATCCATGGTTTTAAGGTATCCCCAAACCAAAGCGCACTTTCCGCTGCGCTATTTCTCACGTGACATTTTTCTAAGCGTGAAAAGCCCTCGCTACTAGGGAGCGACTGATATGCCTTTTTACCGACAGTCCGATACCGATATTTTCCCCCAGCATTTTTACCGATACCTATACCGATACCGATATTTTCTTTTTAGGGGCTGTCCATTATTTATGTTAACAAATTTTTGGCGATTTTTACCTCCACCCCTCCCCCTTGTCAACAACTTGTCAAACTTCCAGAGACCCCCCTATAAAATTACGTCAACATTTGATTACCAGCCCCCCTAAAAAAGGTGGCTTCCAAAATGTTTATGTGGCAAAATTAGTATGAATATAGTTAGTTTAATTAAAATACTGAATATTAAGCGAGTGTGTAACACAGAACTACAAACGCTGCTTAATTTTCCTATTTATTAAGTAATTATATTAAATTTAAAAAAATAACATTGTTGACGTCAACTTTTCTTGACCTCGCCCCCTCTCCCCTATTTTGTTGACGTAATTAAT
Organism: Bulinus truncatus; assembly: GCA_021962125.1. Lineage (NCBI taxonomy): Eukaryota > Metazoa > Mollusca > Gastropoda > Planorbidae > Bulinus > Bulinus truncatus. Next base: position 3,456,563 of record JAGDYQ010000093.1, on the reverse strand, counting down.
GGACACCCCCTTAAGCAACAACAATGCCAAACACGTGTTATTCTCGTGATGTATGACGTATTTTAACCCATGTTCACATATTTTGTAACACTTCGCGCACGCGTGTCTTGTTTAACCCCCCCCCCCCCCCCCCAGATACCGATATTTTTTTTAATCAACAACAATACCAAACACGTGTTTTACTCGTGCTAGAGCTTATGACGTATGTCAACCCATGCCCACCCCTTCCCTGTCGTAAGTAAGTCTTGTTTCCCCCCCCCCCCCCCAACTTCCCATCCCAACAAAAAATACGCACAGATGTTCACTAATTGTATCATTCAAGTTCATACATTAGAATTAAGAAATGCAAATCCTATTGTTTCAAGGTCATATCTCTGATGTAGACGTGGCAATTTCTGTGTACGGGTTTTTTTTCCTTTTTTTTTTAAATCTTGTCTGATCTGGTTATAGAATTGGGTTATTTACTGATTTTTTTTCTGCAACTCTGTTGTGAAAAAAACAATGTATCGGCAGCCAAAAAAAGGCCGGTCCGACAGTTAACCCATAGTGCCAATATCGGTTCGACTATCGGTCGCTCCCTACAACAATCGGCCGATCCGATATTAACCGATAGGGCCAATATCGGTCCCATACCGATACCGATCCGATTATCGGTCGCTCCCTACTCGCTACACCTAGGCGAAGCGAAAGTGGGCGTCAGCCGACCAGATGTAATGATTTTTTTCATTTTCTCTGCAAGAAGCGATGCCGCAAAATTTCTCTGCATCTCCATCTAAATACATTGCCTCGAAAGAGGGGCGAATATGCGAGCTACCTAGATGCGCGAAATTCGCCTTGGTCTGTGCGTACCTTAAGCGTGTCTAGGGTCTCGCTTATATTTAGAACGGACACTGCGTACTACTACTTAGCTTGTAAGAAGTACATGTATTGTAATCAGTGGCATAACAAGTGTGTTGCGTGGGGGTGGGGGGAAGGGGGAGACGAGATCCTTACCGGGTCACACTTTGTCTTCAGCCCTGCTGGGGCAGGGCGTCATTTCTCGTTCCTTATTACTTTAGGGCACGGGAATGGAGTTTGCCCCCAGGTGGATATAATGATAGTGACAACTCAAGGCCCTTAGAAACCATCAAACTTTGTATATATTGATATTATCGACCTCTTACTGTTCGAAACTCTACGTAATGTATCCTGTCCCATAACTTTTTTTTTAATTTATTCTTATGAAAACAAATCATAATAACAAATTAATAAGTATAGGAATTATTTAAATATTAAAAGAAATCTAAGTAAATTGCTTACAAGGTAATTTACATATACGTCATTTAAAAAACTTATTGAAAAGTAACTATCATAACCAAGGGTAAATACTAGAAATGATTTCTCGAAAATACATTTAAATTATTGTATTTTTAGGAAAGTATATGGGAGTTTACATATTCACATTTACCTCTTAGGTATGTCTTTGGCTAAAATCAAAGTTTAGTTAGTATATGTGTTACTGGCAATGTGTGAAATCCGGCAATGTATAGAATGCCTGAATTTTTAAGGCAAAGTATGAAATAATTGCTACTTTGTCTTCTCTATATTATTTATCAATTCTTCACTAATTCGAGAAATATGAACATGACAGATCAAAATATCAAAATATGAAGTGTTTTGTGTAAAAGAAGAAAAATCAGTACAGTACAATTCTAAATGTGAATCCAGTCTTACCTGCTGAAGCAAATACGTAAATCTCAGCTCTGCTGTCGTTGTTTTTCCGGAATGAACATCATATGTTTTATTTTGCATTCGTTCCATATTAATATACGTAATTATCAATAAAGGCTTTTGTTGTTCTTTTCTGACACTTTGCCTAAACGATACTAGTCATTCTATACAATGCCTAGATATTGTATAGAATGCTTAGGAAAAGTATGCAAATTTTTTTTTAAAACTGATTTTTATACTTTGTCTAAAACTATCAAGCATTCTATACATTGCCTAGGCATTGTATACAATGCCGGAATTTCACACATTGCCGGTAACATGTGCACTAGATCCTAGTCTTTGGGCTAACTAGCTCTATGAGATATACCGTGATCTGTTGGGGGGGGGGGAAAGATCATTGGGGTCTTCTGGCCAAGAACAAAAAAGAATGTTTTTGCGACGGTGGTGGCTCTGTGCTCAATTAGGATAACCCGAGTCCATAGTGTTCACAGCTGGCGGTGGTGGCAGATGCGGTAGGCACACAACACCCTTTCAATTTTGAAATTATTAATTCTTTAAACAACAAGACCGGTCGAAAACAGTCTATTAGTTACAAAACTGATTGCACTGACCATTGATCACTGCATTACATTGTGGATCTCATTCTGACTGATGATTGCATCAATGACTAGTGGTCGCGTAATGATTAATGGCGTCATGATTATTTACGAATTACAAAATAACTAACATGTGTGTGATTATTGAGACTACATTGTATTTGATGAGTGGATATCTACTGAAAAACTACTTCAACACAGATGACTGCATAATGAATGGGGTAACATCATAAAAATGATAACTACATTATAATTGTTGACTACATGATGATTTTCGACAACATGATGATTGTTGAAAACATAATGATTGTATACTAAATAATGATTATTGACTACATTATGAATGACGTTTACATCTTAATTTGAGTACCTCCCCTGATTTAAAAAAAAATCTATAAGATTAATAGCGGTCTCCTGTCGGTCTGCGTTAGATCGAAAGTAAGAATCAAGAATACTGTTTCCTGTTTAAAATACTAATCACGACTTCTTGCCTGCGTCTCGATTCGATATTTTTTTTTTATATCAACAGTTTTAAAAAGTGTCTATGGTTTTAATTGTGAGACGATCAAGTCTTAATTATTAAAAAAGTAATGATAACAAATTATCATTTCAAATTATTGTTGTTTGTATTATAACAGATTGCATTTTAAAAACGTCAAACCTAAACAATAAAAATAATCGGAAATTCTCTGACGATAAGAATAGCCGCGTACGTAAAAACAAAATCTGTTAATAAAGTTCTTTTGAAAAACGATCTAATATATATATATATATATATATATATATATATATATATATAAATATACTAGTTGCAAGTACCCGGCTTTGCCCGGGTTTAAAATAAGGTTTTCTGTTTACCTTCTGTTTTCTCCCTACCCCCTCTCTCCCTTCCCCTCTCTCTCCCATCTCCCTCTCTCCCCTCTCCCCCTCCTCTCTTAACGTCCATCCTCCCTCTCCTTCCCTCCCCTCTCTCCCTCCCTAACCCCTCTCTCCCTCCTTTCTCTCTCCCCCCTCCCCTTTCCACCTCTCTCCCTCCCCCTCTCTCCCCCTTCCTCCCTCCCTCATTTCCTCTCTCTCTCGCTGCCCCCTCACTCTTCATCTCTCTCCCTCCCTCTCCCCACCCTCTCTCTCTCCCTCCCTCCCTCTCTCTCTCCCTACCCCCTCTATCCCTCCCTTTCTTTCTCTCTCCATCTCCCCCTACTCCCTCTCCCATCTCCCTCTCCCCCTGCTCCCTCTCCCATCTCCCTCTCTCCCCCTCCTTTTCTCCCTCCCTCCCCCTTTCCACCTCTCTCTCCCTCCCTCTCTCTCTCTCCCCCTTCCTCCCTCCCTCATTTCCTCTCTCTCCCTCCCTGCCCCCTCACTCTTATCTCTCTCCCTCCCTCTCTCCCACCCTCTCTCTCTCCCTCCCTCCCCCTCTCTCCCTCCCTTCCTTTCTCTCTCCATCTCCCCCTACTCCCTCTCCCATCTCCCTCCCTCTCCCTCTCTCTCCCTCCTTTTCTCCCCTGTCCATCCCCCCCTCCCTCCTCTCTCCCCCTCCCTCCCTCCCTCCTACCCTCCTTTCCTCTCTCTCTCTCCTGCCCCCCCCTCTCTCTCTTTCTCTCTCTCTCTCTCTGTATATATATATATATATATATATATATATATATATATATATATATACTTATTATTATGGCTTCACACTTCTTCTAAAATCCTTCTTCATTCCTTTATCTTCCTCAAACTGTACAAATCAGGGAGCATGAAAAAACAACAACAATTCTTTGCATCACAAAGGCACAATACAGCACCAGCGCGCAAGTTCTATTCGAATCGGGAAATGACGTCACAGAGGAATTTTATTTATGGCGCCGTCAAGATTACTTTAATATAGTAAAATACTAAAATAAAAAAAATTAATTACAATTAAACTACCCATCGATATGAAACGAAACCTGTCCGATAACCTTCCCCATGTAATTATGTGTATGTGTAACAAATTTCACGTTATTTGTTTGTCTGCATCTTGAGTTATAAGGGAACAGACAGACAGACAGACAGACAGCAAATGCCTCTTATAGGTATATATATATATATATATATTTATTTATTTATTTATCATTCTCACATGAGCCTCTAATGATAATTACTTTCCACAACAGAAAAAAAAGCAGGCATTATTTTGACCAAATTTCTATTTTAATTTCCACTTTAGATGACAATAACCACATCTTTATAGATGAATACAAGATTTTGACCATTTCATCCTGCAGTGATGGCCTGGTTGACAATATGGATCATGTTATTTTTCACAGACAAATTAGAAGTGCGGGAACTTCGGATATAGTGCAGTATTCACTGTGGGATAATAACACTTCGGAACATGTATGATATGAACATTTTTTTTTTATGTGAATACGGACACTGTTATATTCTTTTTGTATCATTATAGTGTGTAGCAACTAGACGGTAGTCTGTCATTATAGTATGCAGCAACTAGACGGTAGTCTATCATTATAGTATGTAGCAACTAGACGGTAGTCTGTCATTATAGTATGTAGCAAGCAGACGGTAGTCTGTCATTATAGTATGTAGCAAGCAGACGGTGGTCTGTCATTATAGTATGTAGCAAGCAGACGGTAGTCTGTCATTATAGTGTATAGCAAGCAGACGGTAGTCTGTCATTATAGTGTGTAGCAAGCAGACGGTAGTCTGTCATTATAGTGTGTAGAAGGCAGATGGTAGTCGGCCTTACATGTCTGCCTTTGAACAGATTTCTACACTTATGTATGTATGTATGTATGTATGTATGTATGTATGTATGTATGTATTATGTATGTATGTATTTATGTATGTATGTATGTATGTATTTATGAATTTGTGTATGTATGAATGCATGTATGTATGTATGTATACCATTATTTACTTTTGATACTTGTAGGCTACATTTACACATTCAGAAAAAGTATTTTTTTTGGGGTATATATTGTATTTTTAATTTTGCTTTTATTTCATTTGCCCCTTAATTTTGTTTTCACTTCGGGGGCTTACACTTCAGTGGATGAGGTTCCTATCACTTCAGTTGATGAGGAACCTGTCACTTCAGTTGATGTGGAACCTATCACTTCAGTTGATGAGAAACCTATCACTTCAGTGGATGAGGAACCTATCACTTCAGTTGATGTGGAACCTATCACTTCAGTTGATGAGGAACCTATCACTTCAGTTGATGAGAAACCTATCACTTCAGTGAGATGTGGACTTTATGCTGGTCTACAACAAAATTTAAATTCATATTTCAAAGATCAAGAGTCTATAGATACATAATTACAACTCTATTTCCTTATACGCTACAGAAAAGTACGTTTGTAAATATACAAAGTAAAAGGGGATTCTAAATGTACAGTTCATGACGCGTACATTTATGGTAGTTACTATTCTCAGGTGGGTCATGAAAAGAAAATAGTTTTTTTTAATGATGGTCACGAAACCAAAACTAATGATAAACAGTTCACATAATTGGGATAGTTGAAGTTTGAAGATATTTGGAGAAGAAGTATAATTGCATATTAAAACGTATAAGACATACACTTTAGAAATTATACAAATATAGTTAAACAGGCTTAAACTTCACGGGAGTAATATTTTCACTAAATAAAACAACATTTTTTTGAGCAACTTCTAGAGCGACCTAGATATCAATTAAAACCATGGCACTGCCATTAAAATGTCATGTCACTTTATAGTAGAGCTGCTGTTCGATGTCAATTTTTTCACGACTTATGTTTATTAAGGGGCCCGCAATTGTTCCTGTCCTGGGGCCCGTGATGTCTCCAGGCGCCACTGATCACGTCAAGTGATGCTAATTGGTTTCTCATCAAATTAACATCAATGCCAAACATGTTTTTTCTCGTTCCATTGTTTCCGAACTAATGACATATGTCAACCACTGTTCCCCCCCCCTTTCCCTGTCATATTTTGTAACACTTCACCACGCGAAAGTCTTGTTTACACTACCCTCCACTACCGCACCTACCCCCACAACTTCCCAACCCTCCTCCCCCCAAAAATACACACGTCATTTGTGCCTTTTTCTTTCTTTAAATAATAGTATAGCCCAGGGCTTCTTAAACTATGGGTCGCGACTCCATAGATAAAAATACAATTTAACAGAAAATGTTTTTTAACTTGTAAAATATTAATTTATTTTTCTTTTATATTTGTATGGGGTCGTCAAGAAACTCGCAATCATAAATGGGGTCGTGAATTACAAAAGTTTAAGAAGCCCTGGTATAGCCAGAATGTACTTGCTCCCTTATTATGAACGCGTTTTTTTTTATTTTCCCTCCTCGTCAGGCTTGCGGAGCTGGAGCCGGAGCCGAGGAGCCTGGAGCCGCTACTTTTTGCTGGAGCCGGAGCCGGAGCCGAAAAAATCTGGCGGCTCCACGGCTCCCAAATGTTTTTTTTACAGCAGAATTTTTTTTTTAGCTTTAAAATTACAAATTTGTTTGATTGTTTGCCTCCTACTATTTGCAATAGACTAAAAACAAAATGGTAGCTTTCTGTATTTAACAATTTTATTATAAACAGAATATCTGAAACAGAGCAGATAAATTTATAAGGCTGTGGCTATTCGGACCCGGGTCCCAATAAAATTCGATTGTTTTTCGGACCCGTGGCAAATATGCACTAAGCTTAGCTATATTTAAACTTTATTAGACGGAACCCGAAAAAATAATAATACAGAGTCCGCTTAGTGAAACCCTAGACACTGAGTAACGATTAAATCATACAATTCAAACAAATATAAAAAAAAAAAAACAATAATAAAGTTTATGTATAGCTAAGCTAAGTGCATGTTTGCCACGGGTCCGAATAACAATCAGACTTTATTGGAACGGGGTCCGAATAAAAATCGGAGTTTATTTGTACCCGGGTCCAGGCCCGTAGCCAGAGGGGGGCTAGAGGGCTGACCCCCCCGTTCATGACCTGAGTCCCCCCCCCGTGCATGATTTGGGCTTTTTGACAAAATTTTAATAATAACGGCTATAAAACATCAATCATTTTGTTCAATTTTGTTTTAGGGGCCCGGACTGAGCTGGCCAATCAACTTTTGAAAATATTAATATCAGCACGGGGGCCCGTGTCACCCCTGCCCAGGGACCCGAAATGTCTGTCGGTGGGCCCTTTTCGTAACCTTGTAATAGTTTTATATATTGATATCTTCTGAGGACAACTAGCAACTTAAATAAGTTAATAAAATAATATTGACATCTGACTTCACTTTTATACATATGTATAATAAAATAATAAAGTACAAACTCCGTGATTTCTGAGTGATGTTATTTAATTTGCAAATTTACTTTTTAGCAGAATTAATTTTATTTTAAATTGAATAATTGCGACTGGTCAATTTGTTGTTGATAGATCTGTTCTTTGTTTTCAATACTTTATCACACAATAGCTAAGCTATATTCGTGCATCTTTGTCGTTCTTCCCGGGTTGTACGTTTAACCTACAGTATAATGATATAAATCAGGTATCTATTATGTAACAATTGTGTAGCAGAACAAATGGTCAATATATTTATAACAGGAATCAGAAATTGCTCAGCCTCAATAAATTTTTGTCATTAAAACTCTTTACTATTTAAATTATTTTTAACAAAACTGCAACATGCATGCACTATTGAAACGTAGTTAAAATTATATATTTCTAATTAATAGCTAAACAATCGGTACTAAAATGCACCATTCCAGATATGGAACTGCAAAAAATTTCTTGGGGAAGGGACTCACTGAGGTCCCCTCCCAAAACCCCTCCTCTCCGTTCGCAAGCTTTCGGCGCTTCGCACCTCTATCTTCGCCCCCCTCCCCCCCCAAACATTTCTTCTACCCCACCAGGGGCGGAATTATGGGGAGAGGCCGGGGGGCATGCCCCCCCTCCGGTTATCGCAAGTTTAGGTAATGCATCATTAAATTATCGAAATATTTTTTGTTCAAAGACCAATTTTCAACACTGAAAACAGTTTCGCCCCGCCCCCCGGGGTCAAAGTTTTGCCCCCCCCCCCCGTCAAAGTTGTCTAGATCTGCCGCTGTACCCCAGAATAAGTTATTCGGCACGCCTCCCCCCCCCCCGCCGAAAAAAAAATTCCCCCCCCCCCAATGCAATAATCCTGTCTAAGGGCCTGCCCGGGTCCGAATAGTCAATTCGAATTAATCAATAATAAATATAAATACTGAAGTCTTGAAAATATTTTAAATAATGTATCATTTTACTATTTGCTAATTTGATCATTGAAATAACTTTTTACCATTATGAAAATGGCGACTAGTGAAACCTCCATCGAAAATAATGATACGTTTCTGGATGCACTGAAATGGTTTGTTTTTAGTAAAACCGACAATGCGTATATTTTTCAAGTTCCTGACTCTGGGGGTGAACGCGGCAAAATTTGCATAACTTTTTATCAGCGGGATGTTAGCGCGGAGCAATTACACAATTTTTTGTCTCGTGTGATACTATCTTAATAGGGAGCCGGAGCCGGAGCCGTCAAAATTTGTGGGAGCCGGAGCCGGAGCCGAAAAAAATATGGCGGCTTCGCAAGCCTGCTCCTCGTCCATCCCAATTTCATTTTTGACACTTAGCAGCCTCTCCCCCCCCCCTACAAAGATGACGTTACTTTATTCATTCCCAACCACCTTACCCCCTCTGTCCCAAACGATGGCACGTGCCGAACTATATTGCACGCGTCTACAGAAAGATGTTCACTAATGGTATTCAAGGTCATAAATTAGAATTAAGAAATGACAATCCTATTGTTTCAAGGTCATATTGCTGTGATTTATGTAAACGTGACAGTTTCTGAGTTCGGTTGTTCTATCTTGCTTTTTTTAAAAATGTAGTCTGATCTGGTTATAGAATTGGGTTATTTACTGATTTTTTTCTGCAACTCTGAAATGCTAACATTTGGGTAAAATGTAACGCATTTAGGTGTTTGTGTTAAAAATGTAATCGCATATTTTTAACGCATTATTTACGCTTTAATTGCAGCAAATCAACAGCCCTATATAAAATTTAACTCAGTGTCACAATTATTCTGAAATATACAACCACTGTCTACTGTACAGATGTGTGCATAGCCTAGTCTAGACCATGTCTAGGCACTGTCTAGACACTAATTATAGGTGTCATGTATATGGAAATATTAATGCAATTGCTGCAGACGTGACAAGAAAGATGCTGTATTATCCAAATGCGATACAAAATTATGTGCAAAAAAAGGATGATACAAAATTTATAGCGTCTCATTATTTTTATCTAATTATAACCGTGTTCATTATACACTTGTTGTTTTTTTTTTTACCTTCAACAATACACTATAGTACCTCCACCAATACATTACAGTATATAATGTAAACTCAGCGGCGTAGCGTGGGTATCGGCCGCCCAGGGCGGAAGACGATTTTGCCGCCCTCTCATTTAGGTATTTCAATTTAATCTATACATTTTTGCCGCCCCTCCCCCTAAAAAGTAATAAACAGTGCCGCCCGGTGCGGACCGCAACCACGCCTCCCCCCTGATACGCCACTGTGTAAACTAGTAAATGAAACTTTTCTGTTTTTACATAAATCGGAAAGAGAGCAGGAGGATTACTTGTCTTCATTTCATATTACAAGTGGGGCTTTTGTCGACATACCTGGGGGTTAGGGTGTGAGCGAATTGCGACAGATTGGGGTGGTAGATCTACTTAATAACTCAATTGATCATAACTTTAAATTGTTGAGAGAAATTCTGTTATTTTTCGTTTTTGGTGAACTTTCGTCATTTTGGTAAAAATAACGCATTTAGATGTTGCGTTAAAAATTTTAATCGCAAAAATATTTTGACGCGTTAATCGCAAATTAACGCAGTTTAATCAGCAGCCCTACTTTATAGTAAATCGATGGAAAGTGGATTGGACCGCAGGTTCAGCTTGATTGGCGCTCACATCGAGCTGGCTGTGTCAGGTAAATGTTCTCATCTTGACACAATGGGATTTCTCTAGCTCACTTGTTTTCGTTTTTTTTTTTTATTTCTTTTTTATCAGTTGTGCTTCGTAAAGATACTGCACGATTGCAACTCTCCGGTTTTGACATCTTGCAGCTGCGATGAAACTGAGGACAAGGGCGTGTATAATGTAACGATTAAATTCGTAGCTATTGCCAACTACAGTGAAGATTTCTTTGTTGGCGAGTTGTTGAGAAATAAGCAAACAATGAAGGACAAAAAGAAAATGCCTAAGATTTACGGTAAGAGATAAAGTGTAACATTTAAATGCTATATATATATATATATATATATATATATATATATATATATATATATATATATATATGTGCCACAGAATGTAACATTCAAATGCTATATATGTACCATAGAATGTACTACACAAAAACAATATGGTATCTCAACACAACAAGGGGACGGATGGTGGAGCGGTTAAACCTCTTGAATGTCGACCTGAGGGTCCCTGGTTTGATCTCGGTTGAGGAGTAAAGGAAACTTTTATGTCATGATCAAAGTCCATGCTATGTCTCCTGTGGTGCTTCCATGGCCATTGTACTCTTGGATACGGTTGAAGTGAAAGACGGGTACTATATGATAAAAATTCATGCCTTACAGGGACTTCACAGATATCTACATAATATGATATTCGGATTGGTTACAGAACCCACAATTCTGATGCACAAAAACATATAGTATAGTTGAGTTGTTTTTTTTATAAAGACATCGACTAACTTTGTGACAGCCCTGTAGAAAATATCCACTGAAAGCCACTGATCTTACCAATTAGACATTATTTCAAATTTTGAAACCCAAAAAGAATCTTTTAGTACATAAAGCACGATTCACTATATCATCTGAATAGTTAAATGCTGTTTGTTGACCATAAATAACATTAAAATGTTTTTTTTTATACTTTAAATGTGAAAATTTAGATTTATATGTGACTTGTGTGTTTACTTTTTCAGACATTACCAAAGATACGACCACACTTTACATTAATGGCAAGCTAATGAAACCGTCCCATTGCCACATAAAAATTAAAGGAAATGACGTCAGTCTTGTGTACAGTTGTCATGGCGATTCTCCGCTTCCCTTTTGGTTAGAGATTACAGACGATGAAGTAAACCAGACTTTAAAATCTGGCTACAAGATTATTTCATTGGACAGAAAACTTCAGTCTAATAAAAATTTAACCTTCAGAAATGAATTATGTGGCTTAAAAAACCATGCCAAAACATTTCATTGTTCCATCATAATTGGTAACGGCTTTTTCTTTAATAATTTTTTTCCTTTGTTTAAATACATCATATAATTACGTAAATTTACTTCATGGTGGAAATTCTCACAATTTTAATGCTTTCTATCTTTTATTTGTATAGTAATTTTGAGTTGAGCAACTAATAAGCGCTACACTTGTCCAAGACTATAGTTATGGTCATTGGATGGAACAAGCTGACTTCACTGACCACTTAATTCCCAAGTTTTATTCCCCGCAGACCACTAGATTCATGTTTCTGTTTTCCCCGGACCATTTTTCCCATGTGTACCAGTAAACGTTTCATACACGTACTATCAAAATGAATAACATTATATTTTTTTATTGCCCACTTCTACTTTCCGCTTTTAAAAGACCAGGCTTCTTTGAACATAAGAAATAACTTAACACACAATTTCAGAAGTGTTTGGGCCTCCAAAGCCAAGGGACCCTGGCAAGTGGCTGGGTTACATCGCCTCTCCCCCCTCCCCCTCCCCAAATCAGTACTTGTAGCAAACTGATGATTGTACTGATCTTTGTGTTGCAATAATGATGAACGTTCATTCAACACTACCAACAGAGGTGGGAATCACTTTGAATGTGTACGTCAGGCGGTCAGCGACAGGCTGCGACGACCTGCTGGTGGTTGGACTAGACCCAGTGGTCATGTCAAGTGTCATAGTGACCAATGGCAGTGACATGTGTGCCAACGGAATCGTAAAGTTTACAAAAGCAATGCGGAATTCAATTCGTTTTTCAGAGGTACGTTTTTTTTATGCATGTGACAGCACCGGTTACAACTTACGTACGTGTATACATGTGACAGCACCGGTTACAACATACGTACGTGTATACATGTGACAGCACCGGTTACAACTTACGTACGTGTATGCATGTGACAGCACCGGTTACAACTTACGTACGTGTATGCATGTGACAGCACCGGTTACAACTTACGTACGTGTATGCATGTGACAGCACCGGTTACAACTTACGTACGTGTATGCATGTAACAGCACCGGTTACAACTTACGTATGTGTATGTATGTGACAGCACCGGTTACATTTTGGGTACGCCCATGCCTGTGACAGTAGCGATTACAACTTTACGTACGTGCATGCATGTGACAGCAACGATTACAACTTACGTACGTGTAAGCATGTGACGCGTTTTCTAACCAAGCTCTGACATTCAAAACCGTGACGAAATATTCATCGCTAAGTAGTGCATTTCTCTGGGCGCTTGTCCTGACAAAAACGGATAATATAGTTGAGCGGAAAAAAAAGCATATGAAAAAAATCAATGTCGAAAATACTCCGAGATTTTTCTGAAAAATTCTTTGGTATTGTAAATTAAGTTTGTTCAATGGTGTGTGTAGTTGACAACTTTTCAGCACGAAAAGTACAATGTTGTGCACCGTGCTTGTGCCAAACGTACAATTACAATACAATGTAGTGACATGTAATAGACAATATTATAATTTTTTAAGTACCGAAGATAATCGCATATAATTACAAAATTTGTTGTGACCCGCGCATAATGTCGAGGGTAAAACTAAACAACTATCACTTGCTTTAATTTTCATAATTATGCCAATGGACTTTTGCCTTAATTTCAGTTAAATATGCATTTGATAACACGCTTTACCACCAAGCACTAGGCACAACCCGATTAACACGTAATGATTCGGATTCCAACTCTCACGATCGCATTGCAAGCACTCTACCAGCTGAACTATCCAGCCACTCTACCAGCTGAACTATCCAGTCACTCTACCAGCTGAACTATCCAGCCATTCTACCAACTGAACTATTCAGCCACTCTACCAGCTGAACTATCCAGTCACTCTACCAGCTGAACTATCCAGTCACTCTACCAGCTGAACTATCCAGCCATTCTACCAGCTGAACTATCCAGCCACTCTACCAGCTGAACTATCCAGTCACTCTACCAGCTGAACTATCCAGTCACTCTACCAGCTAAACTATCCAGCCATTCTACCAACTGAACTATCCAGCCACTCTACCAGCTGAACTATCCAGCCACTCTACCAGCTGAACTATCCAGTCACTCTACCAGCTGAACTATCCAGCCATTCTACCAACTGAACTATCCAGCCACTCTACCAGCTGAACTATCCAGTCACTCTACCAGCTGAACTATCCAGTCACTCTACCAGCTGAACTATCCAGCCATTCTACCAGCTGAACTATCCAGCCACTCTACCAACTGAACTATCCAGTCACTCTAATAGCTGAACTATCCAGTCACTCTACCAGCTAAACTATCCAGCCATTCTACCAACTGAACTATCCAGCCACTCTACCAAGTGAACTATCCAGCCACTCTACCAATTGAACTATCCAGCCACTCTACCAATTGAACTATCCAGCCACTCTACCAGCTGAACTATCCAGTCACTCTACCAGCTGAACTATCCAGTCACTCTACCAGCTAAACTATCCAGCCACTCTACCAGCTGAACTATCCAGCCACTCTACCAACTGAACTATCCAGTCACTCTAATAGCTGAACTATCCAGTCACTCTACCAGCTAAACTATCCAGCCATTCTACCAACTGAACTATCCAGCCACTCTACCAAGTGAACTATCCAGCCACTCTACCAATTGAACTATCCAGCCACTCTACCAATTGAACTATCCAGCCACTCTACCAGCTGAACTATCCAGCCACTCTACCAGCTGAACTATCCAGCCACTCTACCAGCTGAACTATCCAGCCACTCTACCAGCTGAACTATCCAGCCACTCTACCAGCTGAACTATCCAGCCACTCTACCAGCTGAACTATCCAGCCACTCTACCAACTGAACTATCCAGCCACTCTACCAGCTGAACTATCCAGCCACTCTACCAACTGCACTATCCAGTCACTCTACCAACTGAACTATCCAGCCACTCTACCAACTGAACTATCCAGCCACTCTACCAACTGAACTATCCAGTCACTCTACCGACTGAACTATCCAGTCACTCTACCAACTGAACTATCCAGCCACTCTACCAACTGAACTATCCAGCCACTCTACCAACTGAACTATCCAGCCACTCTACCAACTGAACTATCCAGCCACTCTACCAACTGAACTATCCAGCCACTCTACCAGCTGAACTATCCAGCCACTCTACCAGCTGAACTATCCAGCCACTCTACCAGCTGAACTATCCAGCCACTCTACCAGCTGAACTATCCAGTCACTCTACCAACTGAACTATCCAGTCACTCTACCAACTGAACTATCCAGCCACTCTACCAACTGAACTATCCAGCCACTCTACCAACTGAACTATCCAGCCACTCTACCAGCTGAACTATCCAGCCACTCTACCAACTGAACTATCCAGTCACTCTACCTACTGAACTATCCAGCCACTCTACCAACTGAACTATCCAGCCACTCTACCAACTGAACTATCCAGTCACTCTACCAACTGAACTATCCAGTCACTCTACCGACTGCACTATCCAGTCACTCTACCAACTGAACTATCCAGCCACTCTACCAACTGAACTATCCAACCAATCTACCAACTGAACTATCCAGTCACTCTACCAACTGAACTATCCAGCCACTCTACCAGCTGAACTATCCAGCCACGCTACCAGCTGAACTATCCAGCCACTCTACCAACTGAACTATCCAGCCACTCTACCAGCTGAACTATCCAGCCACTCTACCAACTGAACTATCCAGTCACTCTACCAGCTGAACTATCCAGTCACTCTACCAGCTGAACTATCCAGTCACTCTACCAACTGAACTATCCAGTCACTCTACCAACTGAACCATCCAGCCACTCTACCAACTGAACTATCCAGACACTCTACCAACTGAACTATCCAGTCACTCTACCAACTGAACCATCCAGCCACTCTACCAACTGAACTATCCAGCCACTCTACCAACTGAACTATCCAGACACTCTACCAACTGAACTATCCAGCCACTCTACCAACTGAACTATCCAGCCCCTCTACCAACTGAACTATCCAGCCACTCTACCAACTGAACTATCCAGCCACTCTACCAACTGAACTATCCAACCACTCTACCAACTGAACTATCCAGCCACTCTACCAAGTGAACTTTCTAGCCACTCTACCAACTGAACTATCCACCCACTCTACCAACTGAACTATCCAGTCACTCTACCAACTGAACTATCCAGCCACTCTACCAACTGAACTATCCAGCGACTCTACTAACTGAACTATCCAGCCACTCTACCAACTGAACTATCCAGCCACTCTACCAACTGAACTATCCAGCCACTCTACCAATTGAACTATCCAGCCACTCTACCAACTGAACTATCCAGCCACTTCGCCTCATTTAGATTAAAAGTCTAGATACTATTAGAAAATTAGATATGATGTGGGTACAGAGACAATTCAATGCAAATTTAATAAAGAGTTGCAAAACGCTGTATCTAATGAATATTGAGTTAATGTTTCCAGTTTCCGCCATTGCCCGTGTTGCCATGCGGTGTTGAGTGTACAATGTCGTTAACCAAATTTTAATGGAATATTATGTTACCCGCGGATAAGTCAACACTGTTTTTTTCAGTGAATTTTAGGTCATGAGTTTTTCGAATTTTTCGCGAGTATCTACAGCATTTGGTAAATTTCATTGGTTACACGTAAATTCCTAAGTATACTAGCGAATCACATAGTCTACATCAATGCTTTTATTGAATTACATAGATCTGATTGTTTTTTCCCGACTTTTTCGTTGGTGGATAGAGTGAAAGTTGGGTAGGGAGAGAGAGATGTGGGTTGTAGGAGAGAGAGAGAGAGAGAGAGAGAGAGAGAGAGAGACAGAAGTGATTATGGAAGAAGGGAGGTGGATAGAGAGAGATAGTGAGATATTCGTTACAAATGTTGACTTATTTTAACGTTCGTACATTTTCAGATCTATTCGCTAAACATCTCAGCTGACTGCTGCGAGTTCTCTCCCTTTAAGAAATGTTCATGTAAGTACAGTGCCGGGGTCATCCAGGTGAATGTCAGTTGGACGGCTGGTCCCAGTGACAGTGGGGCGGCAGTCAGAGCCGAGCTACTGTGTACTCACCAATATTTCACTAGTGAAGTGAAACGAATGCCGAGAATCTTTGGTGAGTAGCTTCAAAGTGGTTCACTTAAAAACCTTTTGTTGTTATTGAGTTAATTTTAATACATTTATGCGATCCATGGACTGTCTATTTAGAACCCCCACGAGCTTCAGAGTGAAGCACAGAACTAGTCTATTAGGCTATGACTAAAAAATGTTTGCCCACCTTTGGTTTATAAATCAGTGGCTCTCAACCTTTTTCGGGACTGTACCCCAAAGGGTGCGAAAGTATATCCGCGGGTACCCTCCCCCCCTCACATGTAATTTCGCAGACAAATGTATATATTTTCTTAATGATGTGTGCTTGCCTTTCAAATAGGGAGCGACCGATAATCGGATCGGTATCGGACCGATATTGGCCCTATCGGTTAATATCGGGTCGACCGATTTTTGTAGGGAGCGACCGATAGTCGAACCGATATTGGCACTATGGGTTAACTATCGGACCGGCCGTTTTTTGACTGGCGATACATTGTTTTTTTTTTCACAACAGAGTTGCAGAAAAAAAATCCGTAAATAACCCAATTCTATAACCAGATCAGACAAGATTTTAAAAAAAAGGAAAAAAAAAAAAACCCGTACAGAGAAATTGTCATGTCCACAAAAATTGCATCAGCAATATGACCTTGAAACAATAGGATTGGCATTTTTTAATTCTAATGTATGACCTTGAATGATACAATTAGTGAACATCTGTGGGTATTTTTTTTGGGATGGGAAGTTGGGGGGGGGAACAAGACTTACGTGTGGGCTAAGTGTTACGAAATATTACAGGGAAGGGGTGAGCATGGGTTGACATACGTCATTAGCTGTAGCTCGAGAAAAACACGTGTTTGGCATTGTTGTTGATTAAAAAAAATATCGGTATCGGTATCTGTATCGGTAAAAATGCTGGGGAAAAATATCGGTATCGGACTATCGGTAAAAAGGCATATCGGTCGCTCCCTACTTTCAAATGCGATACTTGGGCACGCAGTTTGGGGATGAGTCTTGCGGCAAACTGACGAGCTGCTTGAAACTCTTCGTTATTTTTAACGATAAGTATATGTCGCTGCATATCCCTGGATAATCTTTCCCGTACCCCTTGGGGCACACGTACCACAGTTTGAGAACAACGGCTATAAATAGACGAGTTTACTAGATATGTCTAGGTGGCTCGGGTTCATAATAGCGACTGTCAAAACAGCGACTGTCAGTCAAAACAGCGACTGTCAAAACAGCGACTGTCAAAACAGCGACTGTCAAAACAGAGACCTCATGATAGAGACTGCATTAAAACAGCGTCTGTCACAACAGTGACCTCAAGATAGCGACTGTATCAAAAGAGTAGGTAAGCATAATTAAGGGGCAATTAAACATAATGATAGTCTGAGTATTTGTATAGCAGTGCAATTAAAGAAATAATTAATGGATGAATTTTTTTCTCCCTCAAATAATAAGCACACAGCAAATTTTGACTAATGCTTAACGCGCACTTTGTTGATATTATCAAATATTTTAACTGCCAAACTTTGTGTGGTCCAGTTCGTTTACGTGCACAGAAATATGATTCTTATTATTCAATTAAAATTAATGTTCATAGCAACGATTTACAAAAATCAACAGTTTCTAATTCACAGGTCAGTTGAATGACGCAATACAGTTGTATATAAATGAAGATGAAATGAACACAACGGACTGTAAAGTAAAGGGGGACAATGACCAAGTTATCGTTGCCTTTAGATGTAGGCAGAGTGCTTCCCCTTGCTGGCTAGACGTGTGGAGCAACAGTAGAAAAACAAAGATCAAATCAGGGTCAAACTTTCTCTCATTTCTGTTGAACCTGAACGAGTCTGTGAACCTGACCTTCACATACCAGCTGTGCATGCAAAAGAAGTCAAAATCGTTCAACTTCACCTGCTCTCTCACCAAGTACGGTGACCATAACGACAAAGGTATTGTGTAACTTTAACATTGATAGGTAGGTAATACACGCTTGTAAGCTTTTTTTTCGCCCTGAATAGATGCATGGTTCAGGGTTCTCGCATCTCGAGCCCTGATCAAGGACCACGACCCTTAAGGGGGGGGGGAATGAGAAGGAGGTGGATGGGGATTTGCTTTCGGATAATAGGTGGAAGAGCTCCAAGTGAGTCTCAGATGTCACGATTATTCAAGATGTTTCGATTTTCCGCCTGCTGCATGGCATCATGACTGTACTGTGCTTAGTATCTTTTCCCCTAATTTCAGACATGTTTTTCTCCATTATGCATTTTTTTATGTCTAATAGAGATAGTTATATGTCATTGCAGTTTCTTCCAGCTGGTCCTTCGGGAATAATCAAATATCATCCGTGAAAAAAATAATTCCGTTAATCCCAGGCCATCATTGCACTGACTATAAAGTTATGCATCCCCCCCCCAAAACTGTTAAATTTCTTTTAAAAGTTTATGAAAAACAAAAAGCGAGTCAAGGCCATTGTTACGTTGTCGGATAGTCCTAATGCTAATCCTGGCCACGTACAGATCACTGTCTAGGTGTATGAGAGAGTGGACGTTGATGGTCTGATGACAATATTTCTATTTTTACAGCTCACGTACAATCTCCGCTAATAAGTCAACAAAATACCGGTTTCTTTGCCACTAACACAAGTTTTATTATATATATGTTGACGCCAGTTCTCCTCGCATACAGTACTTCAGTTTACGTCACACTCTTCCGCTCCTGCTCTCTAGTTCTCAGTCTCTCTCCTGTCTCTTCTCTCACCTCCTCTCTCTCTCCTCCTCCCTCCGACTCTGCTATCTAGCCCCCAGACTCTCTTCTCTCTCTGTCTCTCTCCGACTCTGTCTCACATACAAAATCGTCCAGCTTATATACAGTAAACGATTGGCTTGGCATCCCTGATTTATTATTTCTAATTAATTCTTAAACCACTAACTCTGGTCTGGGACGTGGGAAAGAGATTTGACATCTAAAAAAAAAGGGGCATGTGAAACTTTCTAACTCAGCATCCCCGGTCCCCAAACTTCACCCTACGTGTCACGGTAACGATCATTTTTCTCCAGGTAGTTTGGTTCCGTGAGCGTCCCGACCTCCCCCCTGGTAATCTGACACGGGGAACGACACACCCCCTTCCCGAGCTGGCGATTCCCAATCAATTAACAGCCTCCCACCTAGGAATCCGACACGGTGACCTAGGTCACAATGACACACCCCTTTCCCAAGCTGATTTTTGTTCCTGAACGAGTAAACCATTGTGCTCAAAAAAACAACCCTACATCGTAACAGCCATTCTCTGGACTGAAAATTTATCCTGGCGTCTGTCCATAAAATCTCCGACTTTCATATTACCTACCGCGAACTATACTGACTACCTCTACTATATAAGAAATAAATGTGTATTTAAAACCTTTTTTTTTTATTTCAGCTGCTACACCCGTGAGTGATCCATGTGAGAGAGTTGACTCGCCCTATTTGAATATAATGTCTTTGATCTTTTTCTCGCTAAGTGTTTTATTATTTATTGTTGCAGTGTGTTTTTGCAATTATTCAATGCACGGTGTCCCAAGAAGCTAAATATTTATGTATTACACATGAAAGTTGTTGTTTACATGAATGTAGTTGTTTGTTTGTTTGTTTGTTTCCACAATAAAATCTTTAACTTATACTTCAATAGATCATGTGCACGTTTGTATACATGAGATTGAAACCAAACAAATTTCAAAAAGGAAAAAAGATATTGGATCTTTCTGCATTTGAATGTGGCATTGAATTCTAAATGTAGCACAAGTATAGGTCAATATGTTTTATTTTAAATAAATAAATAACATGTAGATGGTTTTTATTTCGACTTATATTTCTTTGAAAAAATTACTAGAAGGCGAAATCCAATTTTCATGTTTATCCCATCCAAGTTATTACCACGACTGTGTGTGAATAATTTAGAAAGTCTGTAAAAAATATAATTTGTCAAGTTATAATTTGGAAGGTATGTCCAGATATATTTTGTAAAGTCTATCAAGTTAGAATTTGGAAAGCCTGTCAAGATGCAGCGTTTGTGATCATTAACAGGTTTTGTCTTTTTGGGGTGGGAGTGATAAAGGGCTTCAGGAAAACTGCTGTGGATTGTTCTCTCCGCGCCTCTCTCTCTCTCTTAGTCGTGCATGTCTCCAGAAGATCATTACATTTTGACCCGTTCATCCTTTTATATCGCCCACGCTTATTGTGATCGCGGAAAAAAAAGACAATAATCAAAAGATAAAGATAATGCATTAAAAGAATCTATGAAAGATTTATTCAACGCTAATAGATTGGTGTTAAGCAGAGAAATAAATATTTATTACTGAACCTGTTTGACCTGACCAATCCTTTAATATAAAATACCGAAAGCTTAATATAGAAAATGTATTTACCTGAAGAGAGATGCGAAGGAAGACAAAATAAAAATAGAAGGCGCCGCGAGTATCACGTTTATTATCTTAAGAATATGCAGTTTTCATTAATATCATTTACAACTAAAAGGTTGTCCTGGAAGGGGTTGCCCTAAAAGGGGTTTTCCTGAAAGAGGTTGCTCTGGAATTTGTCCTAGAATTTCTCCTCCTGGAAGAGGTTGTCATGTAATTGATTCTAGAATGTCCTGCCATGGAAGAGGTTGTCCTGGAATTTCTAGTCCTGAATTTTCCTAAGTGTTGGCACATTTCTTTATTTTAATTATTTGTGTCCAGAGATTGGTATTTTGCACTTCAGTTGTAGGTATGAGATTCTTCCAAATTTTGATTGTTAGCAAGGTTTATAATAAAAGAAATAATTTAATAACAAGAATGAATTACAACTATTTCACTGTTTGAATCAACTGTATCAATGATTCAACTTCGCACAGAACATCTTTACAACTATTGGAAAAAAAATATTTTAGAAAAAAAGCTTGTATTATAATGCAATAAAATCAATAAATAATTCCTTAAATAATTCAATTATGTGTATGTGTTATTATTATTATTATTACTAACAAAGTTAAATGTGTCTATAGATATTAATCTACTAATGCAAAGATAAATCTTGTCCAGTATGTTATTTTCACCCACGTGTTTGACGAGCGTTATAACCACAACGGGTATAATTTCGAAATGAAACCTTCAAAATAAACAGATATTGGTTTCTGTTAGCGATTGGAAGATTGGATCAACAATAAGAAAAGTTCAACATGGTGGACGTTGTTGACCGTCATGTCCGTTACAGGTAAAATTTTGAAATACAACTTTGATAAGTAAGCTGTAAAGAATGAACCTGCCAAATTTCAGCTCTCTATGTACACGGGAGTTAGGAAAATCAGTGATGAGGCAGTCATTGAGGGTTTTGCCTTTGATTATTATAGAAAAGAATTAATGTTTTATAACCAGTTTTTTTATAGTCAGGTCAGGCTCCATAGAATGGATGATAGCAGGCCAGTAGCGTGCGGGGGTGGGGGGCAGGGGTCCGCCCCCCCGCGTTTTGTATGCCCCTCCCTGCTTATTTGTTCTACTTAGTAAAATTATTACCTGCCCCCCCCCCCCATGCTATTGCCTGGCCCCTGCTGTAGAATGCCTGCCCCCCCCCTCCTGGCACTAGTGGTGATACATCTAACTGTGGATTTAAGGTAGTGATGCTATCCACACAATATGGAAGAATTCTCTGCGCATTATCAATAATAAAAACAAACACAGAAGCAGACAAATACATTTGTACATAATTGTATATATATCGTTTTGATTTAAACAATGAGGAAAAACAATTACTGTTAGAACAGTTGATCCCAAATAAAAAAGCTGCAGGCGTTGACGGGTAAAATACAGATTGTCTCTACACACTTTAGTTTCGGGGGAATTCGCATCAATTTATTTACCCTAAAAAAAAAAAGCCCCCCCCCCCCATTTCTCCGACTATGTCGGAGGAAGGTTTCTTGTGTCACGTGGCAATTTTCCAGCGCAAAACCATGGGAATCGACTTCATCAATGGCAAGTTTGCCCCGAAGTCCGTTGTATGTGGCAAACTCGAGAGTGGGGTCACCAACTTACACCCCCCCCCAAGAGAAACACATCACACGTTGTTCAAAGTGAGGTACTATGCCAACGGCCCTCCTCCCTGAGGGGTCGTCCATATATTAAGCCAACGAATGGGGTGGATTGGTGGATTGAAAAGTTTGACAATCGTTTTTTTTTTGTGGGGGAAGGGGGGGGGAGGAAGACATAGTGACGTTAACAATAGCCCTTTCCAGAAAATAAATTCTTAAATAGTTTTTGACCTGAAATTTGAATGTTACAGCACATTTAGTTGCGTTTGACTGGTGAAATAACTTTTTTATGTTTACTTGTATAGTGTTAGGGTTAGGTACAACTCAATGATTCTCTCAATGTATCGAGCAGCCACATCACATATGCATTTTATTATATAACAGGGCTGGCGTAGTCAATGGACGACAAACAAGGTAAGTTTTACTTTTCTGTGTGTCTTTGTACCTCATTTTTGTTTGCTACTGTAGAAGTAGTACTTTTGTTGAAAGTAGCTGTTGTGTTGACAGTAGGTGTTTTGTTGACAGTAGCTGTTTTGTTGACAGTAGCTGTTTTGTGGATTCATTTAAATATTCCATGACGTTTCTGTAAACATTCCATATTGCTACACACGTGAGGACTTTGCATTCCCGAGCAACGCCGGACACTGCTAGTAAATAGGATAGTAATAGATAAACACACTCACGCTCAATTTTAGTATTGTAACCAATGGAATATGGGTAAATATAAAACTAAGATTATGGTTACAACAATTCTAAATGACTGGCAATAGCAACCCCAAGTAGCAAGTCATGGAATCACATAATTAACCAATCAAGACAACTTCAAATGTTTTAAATATTTTCGGCCCTTTTTCTGCCTACATTTTTAAAAAAAAATCCTTCAGTATGAAATATTAGATTGCGGAGGAAAAAGCCAGATTAAAAAATGTTTATACAAAACTATAGTTCTTCCAACTGAATTAAATTCATTTTTTTTTTCTAAATTAATGCACCATAATCCTAGACATTGTGAGAAGCTTATACATAGCTTCATTCATTTTCACCGATAGATTTTTAACTATGCTGAGATTCATACATATGTGTAAATCGTCAGTAAGCAAGAGTACGTCATTTCCGTTTCTAATAGCTCGTCTGAAGAAGTCAAGGATAACTTCCCATATATTTGATTCTCTGTTTTCGATTAATCAAGTTTGCGTGTGTTTAGAAAAAAATGTTTGCAATTACAGCGCTGAGTATTTTTGCTTTCTTTCTTATTGGTAAGTGAAAAACAATTACAACAAATACACAATTATTCTAAAATATCGATTAAACAAAATATTATTAAATTACAATCCGGAGAAAATAAGTAAACAAAGGTCAATCTACTGCTGTAGGATCATTGTTCGCCTATCGTGCGCGCTCACATTTAGGCAGAGTGCGCAAATCTTTCGTTTGACGGGCCTATATATTAGGGTGGAGTGAAAAAAAAGTTTTTCTGATTATCTCTTGTTTGGATAGCTACAAAAACTTGCTACCGCATGCAGTTAGTAATGTGGCAAAAAAATTAGACAATTTAAAGAATATCTTGAGGTTCCACAGTTGACCTAAAGTATAGGCCATAATTCGATAAAAAAGCAATAATCTTTAAAAAAACAAATGTATATATACAACATATTCATGTTGTTGTTTACCTTTTTAACAGTCCATACAAATGTTACAAGTAAAAAGAACCATATATTTGAAGGGAAAACACATGCAAACTGTCTAACTTGCTTTTATAGCTACAAATGATGTTGGGCTTTGGTGTCCAGTTTTGACATTTTCGATCTAATGCACCCCCCCCCCATAAATATACGAAAGGCTCTGCCAATACCTACCGTCATATTCGAGTTCCGTAGATGTCATCTCTTGCTGAGTTATAACCAAGTTGGGCAGTTATACTTGGTGTGCCTCTGTCCATATTGCCCACTCGGTTAACCGAGGCTGCAAATGACCATGGGAGGCACCACGGGCTTCCTCAAAGTATTTGATGTCACCGTTTCTTGAACCCGTGGCCTCCACCATGGCGATTGTTAATGGGGCCATGCGGCCAGCATTTTAGTCTGAAGCTGCAAGACACAGGGGTTCAAGACACATGGTTCAAGGAACAGGGTTAAAGACGCATTGTTCAAGACACATGGCTTAATATACAGGGTTCAAGACACATTATTCAAGACACAGAGCTCAAGACATTGGGTTTAAGATACAGGGTTCAAGACACAGGGTTTAAGATACAGGGTTCAATACACACGGTTTAAGATACAGGGTTTAAGATACAGAATTCAAGGCACAGGGATCCAAGACACATGGTTCAAGACACATGGCTTAAGATACAGGGTTCAAGGGGCTCAAGACACATGGTTCAAGACACATGGTTCAAGACACAGATATCAAAACACAGGGTTTAAGATACAGGGTTCAAGACACAGGGTTTAAAATACAGGGTTTAAGATACACGGTTCAAGACACAGGATTCAAGACACAGGGTTCAAGACACAGGGTTCAAGACACAGGGTTCAAAACACAGGGTTTAAGATACAGGGTTTAATACACAGGGTTTAAGATACAGGGTTCAAGACACAGGGCTCAAGACACATGGTTCAAAACACAGGGTTTAAGATACAGGATTTAATACACAGGGTTTAAGATACAGGGCTCAAGACGCAGGGTTCAAGACACAGGGTTGAAGACAAGGGGTTCAAGCTCAAGCCAACGAGTTAACCCCGAAATCCGCCCAACAGTTATCATGTATAGCCTCTTTTTTTAAATTTAGAAAACACGTAACTCACTCAATAACGTGATTGATTTAAAATGGTGCAAATAGTGGGTGGGGGGGGGTGGAGGGGGGTGTCCAATCCAGGTAGTCGAATCACTTTAACCACCAGCCATTGTCCACATGCGGTGTCTGGAAAACATTTTATTATTTCCTAGACACATGGGTGGGTGGGGAGAGAGAGAGAGAGAGGGGGGTATACTATGAGACGTTGACGGTGGGGGTATGTTAAGTCATACTGTGAATTATTGTTTTTACGAGTACGTTATTAATATACTGATCCGTAAACAACAACATCAATAAAAAAAAAACAACATCGGCCCTATGATTGTTGAGATTCCGATTACTGGCAGACTGAACTTTCAAAAGTCTGTTGATGTCATAAAGCGTTCTCAGTAAACAGTCAAGGCGTGATGGGAAGGGAAGAGAGTGGTGGGGGGGGGGGGGGGTGAATACACGGGCAGTGTAGTGCGCGCGACTTTCGACCTGAAGGTTATTGTGTCCACCCATCTTAATATGGGGCACCTGACCATTTGTTGGGGCAAGCGTTTTCATTTAGTCGCTCCTTCCCCCCCCCTTCCCCGGGACAGGCCCCCCTAGGACAACAACAATAAAAAATGAAATGTAGATGTTCAATGGACCAGGGAAGGGGGGATTTATACACTTGGAGCCCCCGGGCATGTTCTAGGGCTAAACCATGCGTATAAACTGGTCTGCAGGTTGATGTGGTCCAGACCGCCGTTTTAAATGACAGTTATCCGTACAAAAGAAAGATGTACAGTATTAAAAATTATACAACAAATGTACCATGTATCATCATCACTGACATTGTTAAGGTGGGGCCCCCCGAGTGGCCGAAGGGTTGGGGGATACGAAATACGTTGGTAGCACCATGTCTCTATCAGTTGAGGTATACTGAATGTACTGCGGCACATTGAATGTACTGCGGCACACTGTACTGTGGCACATTGTACTGCGGCACATTGAATGCACTGTGGTACACTGTACTGTGGCACATTGTACTGCGGCACATTGAATGTACTGCGGCACACTGTACTGTGGCATATTGTACTGCAGCACATTGAATTTACTGCGGCACACTGTACTGTGGCACATTGTACTGCGGCACACTGGATGTACTGCGGCACACTGGATGTACTGCGGCACATTGAATGTACTGTGGCACACTGTACTGCGGCACACTGGATGTACTGCGGCACATTGAATGTACTGTGGCACACTGGATGTACTGCGGCACATTGAATGTACTGTGGCACACTGTACTGCGGCACACTGGATGTACTGCGGCACACTGGATGTACTGCGGCACACTGAATGTACTGCGGCACACTGGATGTACTGCGGCACACTGGATGTACTGCGGCACACTGTAATTCTGTATACTGCACTGAGGCACATTATAATGCAGCACATTGTACTGCGGCACACTGAATGTACAGCAGCACAGTGTACTGCGGCACATTGTACTGCGGCACATTGTAATGTGGTAACCTGATATTCCACTTTCGGAATACAGGTGGGCTGCGGCGCATAGATTCCCTTTGACACAACGACTGTTCCCTTTGGGCACACTAGTGTACTCCGGTGCACTGACCTGTCTCACGGCGCGCACTAGTGTACATTGGCACACTGCCTCATGAGGCCCACATGAATGCACAGCGGCACACCGACTGTCTCGTTTGCACACGAGTGTACCTGACTTGTTAAATCTGAGATCTATAATCGACATCATTTAAAAAAAAAAAGTGAACTAATATTTCAGTTTATGTTAAACACACAGCAAGTTGAAATGTACTACATCTTTATTCCCATATCGCAGGTACGGTAGTGCCCGAGGAAACGGAAATGATGGAGGAAATAAATGCCACGCCCGCCCCAGGGACCCCGGAGCCGGAGCCAGAAAAAAAACCGGCAGACGGGATGACCTCCAAACCGGAACAAGAACCAGAACCGAAAGCAACCGAGGCCTCCAAGACGACCGGCGCCAGCGGAGCCCCACGGTTGCGCCACCTCTGGGAAGTGTCCCTGTCTCTCATGGCCGCCATTGTCTTGATGTTCAACTAACCAAGTCATCGCTTGAAAATAGAACAAAGAAAAAAAAATGAACGAATTTTTGGGCTATTTTTTTTTATTATTATTATTTATTTTCTGTTTTGCCCATTTTGGTAATTGTGCATCTATAAATAGTCTTAGAATATTATTATGTTCCTGAATAAACACTCATTTGAAATGTGGAGGTACTGTTTTAGGTACAAAATACATTTGACCAAATATAAAATTCTTTTTTCGAAACGTGAAATAGTTTTGAGCTTGTTGATATATTTTTTTCCCCCATCTTTAATTTTTTAGCCTCGTTTCCGTGTTAATTTATTCACTAGTTCAGTGTTTCTCAAACTTTTGACATCTGTGTACCCCTACTTTTTATTTTGTCACACTGAGTGCCCCTAATTTAAAAAAAAACAAAAAAACTCGCGTTTATTGTATGTCGTAGTTTCCCCCTAGCCCCGTAGCGTGAAAATTTGACAGGAGGGGCCATGCAACAGCAGGGGGGGGCCAGGTAATAGATTTTACTAAGTAGAGCAAATAAGCAGGGGGGCAGATAAAACGCCCCCCTGTCGTCCCCCCGCACGCTACGGGCCTGGTGCCCCCCCCCCTCATTTCATTGTTTTCGCTTTAGCAGTGCATGTTTACCCCCAGTGTAGCGCGTATCCCTTGGGGTGTGCGTTTGGGAAACACTGGACTAGTGTATGGCGGGATCTGGCACACTGGACTGATTCTTGTGGTACACATCTGGGTGTACACATCTGGGCGTACACACCTGGGCGTACAAATTTACTCCGGGGCTTGATGAAGAGATTGCGTAACAAGTCACAAGAGTTTTTAAAACTAACCATTTTATTCTATTTTTTATTGTTTTATTTTTGCAATAAATTTTAATCTTAACATTTTTAAATAGCAGAAGTTATGGGGGCAATGATGTCAGATCAAAGGTCCTTATGTCAGAACAATACGACACCTTTCCGTTCCAGATTTCCAGTAATTGATGTGAAACTATCACAGCTGGAAACGTGTAATTGTGGTATTATTGGTGCAAGGGAGGTAGTCCATTTATTAGTGTCGTTCGTCATAGTTACATCCCTTGATTTGTTTCATGAGACTTTTTTTTTTACTCACATTTGTTCAAAAGTAAAAACAAAATAATTCATTATTTGCAAAATTAACTATTGAATTTTATTTCCCATATAAACTTTTAAATAAATAAACAGAAGTTTCGGGTGAAGAAAACGGTCAGAGAAAATATGGCACGTTAATGTTTTATTTTAGAAAATAAAAAAACTAACTTTGATACTTCAATAATTAATTTATTTACTTTATCTCTTGTGTATTTAAACATGACTCTACAGAGATTTCATCTTTAGATTTTGTTTTCCCCTAAAGCAGACGAATAGCTTAGCCCCTCACCCCCTCCCCATAGGAATGGTTTCAAAAGAATCAAAACTAATATTACTCGTCCCCTCAAATAATATAAAGGAATAGTATATTTGGCTATAATCGTTACAGCTATGTGAGTATATTTGACTAAAATCATCACAGCTAGGTGAGTACATTTGGCTATAATCGTCACAGCTAGGTGAGTATATTTGGCTATAATCATCGCAGCTATGTGAGTATATTTGGCTATAATCATCGCAGCTAGGCGATAAGCTCCCATTCCATAGACGGCGTTATGGTGAATGTCCTAGGTACCCCCCCCTAGCCCTTAACTGCTGCAACCATTAACGCTGCGTGCACGCTTATTTAAACTCATATATTCGTAGGGCCCCCAGAAATTCGTCCCGCATTTGAGTCCCCAAAGGTCAACGCGCCATCCAAGTCCATTTCAGATAACATGAAGCTCTCGAGGGGCACTGTGGTTGTGATCTATAGTGACACAGATGACGGGTTAGACCAACAGTGGCTCCAGTCACCTTTGTTCCCCCGTAGTGCCTTTAGGGTCACAGTGACCCCAGACTATTGTGTCCCTGAGGGGTATCCGTGGTCACAGTGACTCCAGACTGTTGTGTCCCTGGGGGGTTATCCGAGGTCACAGTGAATCCAGTCAGTAATCTCCTAATAATTTCTCCTGGGCTGGTGAAGCGAGTACGTACATTTAGTATTCCACACTTGGTTTTCTTGGTTTATCAAAAAAGCAGCACAAAGAATCGACAATATGTATAATTCACTAGTTTTAGCTTTGCCTCAAAAAATACCATGAGTTCATCTGTAGCCCATTTACACTCACTTGATAGAACAAGCAATACTATTTCCCTTTAACAAAATCTAAGTTAGTAAGTGTTGTAGCTTGTTGTATCATTGTTACTCGATAGGTCATGACGTCATTTGTACCACATTCAACTCAAAAAAACTCAAAAAAAAAATAATAATAATAACAACAAATAAATATATTTGAACAGTTTTATGTAAGTTCTTTTTATAAATGTTGGTCACTAACTATTAAACATGAAAAAACAGTTGTTTTTTTTTTTATTTTTTTAAACAATCTGAATTAAGATCAAGGGAAAAAGAATTATTAAAAAAAAAATGACCTCTGAACTCCCTTAATAGGACGGTGGTATTCTAATACTGATTGATAATGTCAGTGGGAACATTTTTTTTTTTTAGTTTTCAAAAAAAAAAACATTGCAAAGTTAATATAATATTTTTTCTAAATCAACTTTTACTAAAATGACCGTTACTTAGATCATACAAATATTAATTCAAATTATGATTACAAAAACAGAAAGCCTGGGCAGCCGTCTCTATCATTAGCCTCGTTTCATTGTTACATATATGATCAATAAACGTAAAGACATGTTAGGTGAATGTATTATAGTTCGTTCAAATTAGCGATACATGCGATTGAGAGACACACAAGGTCAAGAATATTTTATTGTTATACTGTGACACGGATATTAATAGTAACATCAAAAAGTAAACAAAATAACGCCCACGCTGTTATCTTTAGTAATCGTAATTAGCATAAAAATAATAATTGATCTTGGGTTGTTGTTTTTTTTTATAAGTCAGAGCATTATAATAAAATTTAATTTTTATGGATGATTTTAATAGATACATTTGAGTACTGTTTTAAAAGAGTCAATAGAATTTAGATTGGTATTTTTAAACAGCTTTTATAGTCAAATAGACTAGTCAAATTAATCTGATTAATAAGTTTACAAAGACAAGACTAATAATGTGCACTCTCATATTCACCTTGTACTTCACAATATATGTAGAAAGTTTATTCTCATGCCTTATTTTCTATCATTACAAAAAAACAATTAGGTAAAGAGGACGTGTGTCTCAGTGCTGTAATTAAACGAGAGCTTGTCGAAAATTATGCTACAAGATTTGAAGATACACACAAATAAGTGAATTCACAAATAGCGAAACTAAATACAGAGTAATAAACCAAAGCGTGCATGTATGAAACGTAACAAAAACAACAATAACAACAACAAAAACACAGTCGAGAGACAATAAGTAAAACAAAGTAAACATCCGATTATTCTCAGTCGAGAGACATGAAGTAAAACAAAATACACATCCGATTATTCGCAGTCAACGTATGACGCTTATGAAAAAATCTATGAAAAAAAACGGACGGGCGGACGAGTGGTGAAGATGCTCGACTGTTGACCTGATACTCCTGGGTTCGAACCTCGGTGAGAATAATGGCAACTTTTACAGGTAAAATTCGGTGTCAGATCTCACAAGTCTGAATGGATACCTGACATTAGTCGGCGAAGTAAACGCGGCTGTGCGTTATGCTATTCACACACAATCCCTTCATATGACGGGGTTATAGAAATAGATGAATTCTAAACTTTATCTGCCCCGATGGCCTTTTTGGGCTAAGGGAATTTTATCACTTACTTATTTACTAACTACCCATGCTTGTGCCCAACCCCCGGCCAGTGATCGAGCCTGCCCGCGTACTAAGGCAGCCCAAAAGCATAATGATATGCGAGTATAATACTGAAAGAATCGACTACTTTCTAATGGAACGATCACTTTTCAACTATGTAATCGTATAATTCAGTACTCACAATGTGCATTCAGATTCGAAGATAATTTGAACCAAAGAGTGAATCATGTTATAAACAGTTTGGTGTTTGACGTAGTTGTAGAAATGAAATTTAAACAAAATGCTTGTGATACTCATTTCATTTACAGCTTTTTGCACGGACATCAAGTAATGTAACTGTTTCTTAATCTTCGTTTGAACTTCTTTTTACGTGCTGACAGTTTGTTTTTACGTTCATAACGATATGTTAAGGAAGGTGAAGAAATGACGTAATATAAGTGTAATTACGTTATCCATAAGCAGATGACGTCATTTATCAGCATATGACGTTATCCACGAGCATGCTATTTATGAGCAGTTGGCGTCATCATTAAGTATAAGACATTGTTTAAAAACAGGCGACGTTCATTCTCTCCAACTCCATACACTTCTGCAACACTAGGATTTGTTTTTGGTCAGTCTGGTCAGTCTCTTGACCAGCCGGTGTGTCCACTTGATGATGTTGGTCAAGTCCATCAAGACAATGGCAAGGAAAGTCGAAACCAGGAAGGCGACGCCCACCCCGCCCACACACATAGCGGACGGCCGGTAGTCCATGATGCTGACCTTTGTCCTGATGAAGGAGGACAGAGTCTGAAAACAAAGAGAGAGGTTATTTATATTATATGGCAGCATGTCCATTCCGTTGAAATATGAAAAGCAATAATGTGATAAAAAGACATATTTTGGTTTAAAGCGTGTGTCCCGAAGAGTTTGGTGGGGTTACGCGCTGTATCGGGCTGAGAAAATGTACGGCTAAAGCGTAAAACACTGAAAATAGGGGAAGCCATGACCGTAAAACAATAGGCAAGTTTGATTTTTTTACTTGGGGTACACAGTACAGCCAAAATAAAAAGGGGGTACAAAGATGTCGAAAGTTTGAGAAACACTGGTGATACTAATTCAAAGTCTAAAGCACCGTTGGGTAGAAAGAAAATGATACTAACACAAAGTGTGATTTTAAAGCTTAATGAATCACCTAAATTGTAATGTGTTTATGTTACATCTCCATTTAATATTATAGTATCGGAATATGTAATAGTTTGTGTAAGGGCTTGAATGGTCACCCTAAAACATTCTATCGGCACATTCAGAGGTGTGTGAAGTCCCTGTAAGGATGAGAATAAATCTCTTAGATCCTATAAACCACTAATGGGACGGTTTTTATGGTGCCATTCTTTCATCCCCACCATAGGCGATCGTGCAATGGCCATAGAAGCACCATGGGAGATATATCTAGAACTTAAGCCAAGACCTGAAAAATTTCCTTGGAGATCGAACCAGGTAACTTCAAATAGACGGTCGAGCGCTTTACCGAACGACCATCCGTCCCCGGCATTCAGAGGTAACTGTATTGATTTTGTTTACTCTAATACTGTAAATTGCTGCGTGTTGAAATAATTCACAAGAATTATCTACAAAAAAGGAGCAAAAATTATTTTTTTCTTATGGATAGGTTAAACAAGGGAGCGCAATCTGCGCACTTATCAGGATTTACGTATAAGTTACACAAGCTATAGCTTAAGGCCCCGACTTTCTTGGGGGGAGGGGCCCAAACAAATTGTCAGAGTGAGCAATTTTGTCATTTAAACATAAATATTTGGCGCTGACGTATAATATCATAAAGGGCCCTATATCTCAAATTGCTAAGGGCCTTATCAAGTCCACATCCGGCCCTGGACTCAGTGAAGATAGTAAAAAAGTAAAGTTCCCTTAGCCCTAACGGGCCATCGGGGCAGATGAAGTGTAGAATGTATCTGTTTCTATAACCTCTGCATATGAAAGGATTGTGTGGTTAGCACAACGCCCAGCCGCCTTTACTTCCCCAACTAAAGTCAGGTACCCATTAAAAGCTGGGTGGACTTGTGGGACGACTTTGCACTAAATTTCATCTGGAAAAATTCCGTGGGCCTCACCTAGGATCGAACCCAGGACAGTCTAGTATCTACATCACTCGGCCATCCGTCCCACTAAGGTCACGATGAAAAGTATATTTTCCTAGCCCTTCCCCTCCCCAAACATACCTTTTGCTTTTGACCAACAAATGTACCTTTGAATAGGACTCCCCCTCCCCAAATGAAATATTGCACAGGGGTCCCAAATATATTATTATTAGGGCCCTCCGAAATTATTTAGCGGCTGTAGGTGTAATAGTCTGGGCTCGATATCATGTCAGTTATTTACAGAAATGGCGACGATAACACGATGATCCACTTGTCTATGTGTGATTACGTGGTATTTGCTACAAATCAGTGATTTCAGTGTAAAATGTCGTCGTTGAGTTTCTCAAAATTTACCTCAGTGGGAACTAGGAGGACCTGTTTTATTTTCTTGGTTTCCTCAGCGGCCATGGCGTCTCTTTCCGTTTTATTGAGTGGGACGTCTATCACGTGACACCCACATAGACAGTCGCTGTCATACGCCACTGAGCTGCTTGAGATAGTATCTGAAACCAGCGTAAACAGTTGTAGTAAAAAAATATAAAGAGAAACTATATATACTATATATCAGTGGGCTGGATATTGAGTCAACCAGCCTGCTTGAAAGGGGGCCCTTTGAACAGCAATCTCTGGCGCCCCCCCCCCATTCACAAATAATAGTTTTCATGGGTTAAAAAAATCAAATTATATCATTAAAAAAAAGTGAACCCCCGGTCAATCAATATTTTCTGACATTATTATCTGCCCCTGGTAGTAAGGAATTTATCCCCCACACAATGGAACTGTATAATAACATACATGCAAATCGATGCATTGTTTCCTAATATAAAACTGAATGCGCCAGTACAGCGGCATCAGTAAATATTTATACAAGAGACATAAAACGTATTGCTTCTGTAACAATACAGTTAGCTAAGATATGACATTAAATATGCACATTAGATTGAATGTATAGTCTCAACAAACAAAAGGTCTGGCGAAATGGCGGCATCAATGTACAGAGTCGGTCAGATATATTTGTGACGCTCGGAAGAAGCGTTAAGATATTGGGGGAAAAGGGGGGGGGGGGGGTCCCCCGAAATTATCCACTGAGGCCCTTACAGCATCCGATTTGAAATGAGTTCGTACTGGAATGTTCTGTTGGGGGACGGGGGCTGACTGGTTGCCTGGTTTCCCTATCAACAAATACTTACACGATGGTAAATTTCAGTACGGTAGTTAAATTGATTTGGAAGGGGTTTCACGTTACACCTAGATTTTCCGAGCAACGCCGGGCTTTATATTGTGATATTTAACTTGTAACTGATGTTAAATAAATGTAAACAACATATTACCACTCAAAGCTGCTGTCGTTGCTGTTCCAGTAAACGATCCATCATTTGTTGTATACATTGTTGGACTGGAACTCTGGGTTTTCATGGTTAACGATGAGGACGCGATTATTGAGGAGTCACCTGAAATGGCGCTTTGGGTCCTGTAAGATGGCGTCGCTTCTGTTAAAAATGTTGTGGCTGGTGTAAAAGATGATGATAGTAACACGGAGGATGTTGGTGTTGATAAAAATGCTCGAGTGTTTGTTGACGATGATAACGTTGAAGATGTTGATACGAATGCTGGAGTGTTTGTTGAAGATAATGAAATCGACGAAGTTGGTGTTGATATAAGTGCTGGAGTGTTTGTTGAAGATAATGACACTGGCGATGTTGGTGTTGATGTTGATAAAACGTGTTGTATCGAAGTTGAAGACAACGACACCGTGGATGTAGCTGCAGCTGTTTCTACAGGTGGCGATGACAAGGAAGTTGATGAAGTAGTTGGTCTATGGGCTTGACATAGGTAACCTGCAGTTGAAAAATAAAAATAATTTTAAATAGTTTTTAACTAGAGCTGCCTACGACAGGCCTTTTTTTAAAAAAAAAAAATACTGTTTACTTTGACTACTTTGAATAACATTTCCTCCATTTATCCCTTTGACCCTTGACAAGTTTTGTAACGAAAGTGATTTCAGGTACACTGCAGTGGATACATCTATCCATTCTTCATGCAAACTGCAGTGGAGAGGTCTAACTACTGTTCATGCACACTGCAGTGGAGAGGTCTATCCATTCTTCATGCACACTGCAGTGGAGAGGTCTAACTACTGTTCATGCACACTGCAGCGGAGAGGTCTAACTACTGTTCATGCACACTGCAGTGGAGAGGTCTAACTACTGTTCATGCACACTGCAGTGGAGAGGTCTAACTACTGTTCATGCACACTGCAGTGGAGAGGTCTAACTACTGTTCATGCACACTGCAGTGGAGAGGTCTATCCATTTTTCATGCACACTACTGTGGAGAGGTCTAACTACTGTTCATGCACACTGCAGTGGAGAGGTCTATCCATTCTTCATGCACACTGCAGTGGAGAGGTCTATCCATTCTTCATGCATACTGCAGTGGATACGTCTATCCATTCTTCATGCACACTGCAGTGGAGTGGTCTAACTACTGTTCATGCACACTGCAGTGGAGAGGTCTATCCATTCTTCATGCACACTGCAGTGGAGAGGTCTATTTATTCTTCATGCATACTGCAGTGGATACGTCTATCCATTCTTCATGCGCACTGCAGTAGAGTGGTCTATCCATTCTTCTTTGTGGTCGTGCGGCCGCCAGTATCGTCATTACATTTAATGTTGCATACCCAGTTCTTTCTAGAACCGCTCCTCCTACGAACTCCTTTCATGGCACTCTGCATTATATATAGTCCCTCTTTCCACACCATTAAAAACATCACAAACACACACACACACACACACACACACACATATATATATATATATATATATATATACTAGTTGCAAGTACCCGGCTTTGCCCGGGTTTAAAATAAGGTTTTCTGTTTACCTTTTGTTTTCTCCCTCCCCCTCTCTCCTTCCCCCTCCCTCTCTCTCCTTACCCCTCTCTCCCTTTCTCTTTCCCTCCCTCCCTTTCTCCCTCCCTCCCTCTCCTTCCCTCTCTAACTCTCCCATCTCCCTCTCTCTCCCTATCTCCCTCCCTCCTTCTCTCACTCCCGTCTCCCGTCTCTCCACCTTCCTCCCTTCCTCCTCCCCCCCCTCTCTCCCTCCCTTCCCCCTCTCTCTATTTATCTCTCACTCCCTCCCATTTCTCCCATCCTCTCCCTCCCTACCCCCTCCCTCCCTCCTTTCTCCCTCCTCTCCCATCTCTCTCCCATTCATCCCTCCCTCATTCCCTCTCTCCTCCCTGCCCCCTCACTCTTTCTCTCTCCCTCTCTCCCACCCCTCTCTTTTCCCTCCCTCCCCCTCTATCTCCCTCCCTACTCCCTCCTTCTTTTCTCTCTCCCTCTCCCCCTGCTCCCTCTCCCCCTGCTCCCTCTCCCACTCTCCTTCCTGTCCACCCCCTCCCTCCCCTCTCTTCCCTCCTCCCTCCTACTCCTCCTTTCCTCTCTCCCCTGCTCCCTCTCTCTCTTTTTCTCTTTCTCTCTCTCCCTCTCTCCCTATATCCCTCCCTCCTTCTCTCACCCCCGTCCCCCTCTCTCTCCACCTTCCTCCCCTTCCTCCTCTCCCTCCCTGCCCCCTCTCTCTTTATCTCTCACTCCCTCCCATCCCTCTCTCTCCTCTCTTCTTCCCGCCCCTTTCTCTCACTCCCCCTCTCTATCTATCTCCCTCCCTACTCCCTCCCTTCCTTTCTCTTCCCTCCCTCCCTTCTCTCTCCAACCCCTCCCTCTCCCTCCCTCCCCATTAATCTCCGTCCCTACCACCTCTCTCTCTCCTTCCTTCTCCCCCCTCTCTGCCCCCTCCTTCCCTCTCCCTCCCTGCCCCCTCTCTCTTTATCTCTCCCCCTCCCTCTCTCTGAACAATTAAACGTCAAATTACGCTTCTTAAATAAACAGAAAAGCTTATTTTAATCCCGGGCAAAGTCGGGTACTTGCAGCATGAAAAAGAACAACAATATTTTTTTTTCCCGTCCCTAGCCCTTTCTTCACCGTCCGTTCAATTACACATTCACTTGGTGCGCGATTTTTATTTATAGTGAAGGCGATCCCATACCGTGGATACTTTAATATAGTAAAATACTAAAATAATAAATTACAATTAAACTACGCATTGAGATTGTATTAATAATGTTAATAATGTCACAGAAACATTTTAATTATTTATTTCGGTTTATTAAAGTGCACCTTTAATTTTAATCTTCCGAATACATAAAACGATAGGTAAATAGATATGACTATTGATTTCATCATGTTTACAATTGGAGTTTCCGGGAGTTACCCCTCTTTTAAAAATGTGTCATAGGGAAATGACGTCACAGAGGAATTTTTATCTATGGCGCCGTCGAGATTACTTTAATATAGTAAAATACTAAAATAAAAATAATTAATTACAATTAAACTACTCATCGAGATGAAACGAAACCTGTCCCATAACCTTCCCCATGTAATTATATGTATGTGTAACAAATTTCACGTTTTTTGGTTTTCTGGATCTTGAGTTATAAGGGAACAGACAGACAGACAGACATACAGACAGACAACTAATGCGTCTTATAAGTATACTAGTTGCAAGTACCCGGCTTTGCCCGGGTTTAAAATAAGGTTTTCTGTTTACCTTCTGTTTTCTCCCTACCCCTTCTCTCCCTTCCTCTCTCT
Source organism: Bulinus truncatus (assembly GCA_021962125.1). Classification (NCBI taxonomy): domain Eukaryota; kingdom Metazoa; phylum Mollusca; class Gastropoda; family Planorbidae; genus Bulinus; species Bulinus truncatus. The sequence continues at coordinate 3,418,306 of JAGDYQ010000093.1, read as the reverse complement.
GCCTCCCTCCCTCTCTCTCCCTTTCCCTTCCTCCCTTTCTCCCTCCCTCCTTCTCCCTCCCTCTCCCTCGCTCTCTCTCCCATCTCTCTCCCTCCCTCCTTCTCCCTCCCTCTCCCTCGCTCTCTCTCCCATCTCTCTCCCTCCCACCCTCCCTCTCCCATCTCCCCTCTCCCCTTCGTTCTCTCCCCCCTGTCCATCCCCCTCCCTCCCTCTCTCCCCTTCCTTCTTCCCTCTCTCCCTCAAAGCCCCCTCTCTCTTTTTATCTCTTCCTTCTATTTCTCTCATCCTCTCTCCCTCTTCACCTCTCTCCCTCTTCCTCCCTCCCTCATTCCCTCTCTCCCTCCCTGCCCCCCTCACTCTTTATCTCTCTCTCCCTCCCTCTCTCCCACCCTCTCTCTCTCCCTCCCTCCCCTCTCTCCCTCCCTACCCCCTCCCTCTCTCCCACCCTCTCTCCCTCCTTTCTCCCTTCCTCCCTCCCTCATTCCCTCATTCCCTCTCTCTCCCTCCCTGCCCCCCGTTATTTATCGATTTGGTGAACTTTCAGCATTTTGGTCAAATTAACGCATTTAGGTATGCGTTAAAAATTTTAATCGCAAATTTTTTTTGACGCGTTAATTGCAAATTAACGCAGTTTAATCAGCAGCCCTAATATATATATATATATATATATATATATATATATATATATATATATATATACTTATTATTATGGCTTCACACTTCTTCTAAAATCCTTCTTCATTCCTTTACCTTCCTCAAACTGTACACATCAAAGAGCATGAAAAAACATCAACAATTCTTTGCATCACAAAGGCACAATACAGCACCAGCGCGCAAGTTCTATTCGATCATAGGGAAATGACGTCACAGAGGAATTTTATTTATGGCGCCGTCGAGATTACTTTAATATAGTAAAATACTAAAATAAAAAAAAATTAATTACAATTAAACTACCCATCGAGATGAAACGAAACCTGTCCTATAACCTTCCCCATGTAATTATGTGTATGTGTAACAAATTTCACGTTATTTGTTTGTCTGGATCTTGAGTTATAAGGGAACAGATAGACAGACAGACAGACAGACAACGAATGCGTCTTATAAGTATATATATATATATATATATATATATATATATATATATATATATATATATATATATATATATAACTATCATTTTCACTCCTCATTTACAACATTTATGACGGACTTAAATTTTAATGAATTATAAAGGTCAGATATAATTGCTAGACGAATAGTTGAATCTTTTTATTTATTTACGATACGATACCATCATCTTAATGTATTGTATGTTTTCAATCTACATAAAGTTTTTACCTGACCAAAAGTGGTTCAGTCGACAAAGTCATGCATTAGTCAACTTCTTACCTCTAGTTGAGTTGCAGGTCATTGGCAAAAACATCTGGTCTGAGCTAGAATACAATAAGCATATCCCATCATAGTTAGCAGTCCAGTTTGTGGCGCTACTCATATATGTAAGTGACACGTTACCTCCCGTGTCCCATACAAAGGCTGAAAATAAACAACGAAATAAGGAGAGGACTTGAATCTCTCGATATTAAAACCAAATATTAGAATTGCAAATACTCCAGGACAGTAGTCCCCAACCTTTTTCTCGCCACGGACCGGTCAGCGTTTGATGAATTTCACCGCGGCCCACTGGAAGGGGTGGGGGGGGGGGGCGTTGATTATTTCTCGTCCATGGAAAGTCGCACAATCACGAGATAAATAAATAAAAAAGGAAATAATTTAATGTTTCTTGGGCGGCCCAGTAACATTTGTTTTTAGATAACCCTTATTACTTTCATAACTGTCTAAAAAACCAGTTTGTTGGCACAATATTTTCACATTTGTGGGACGGATGGTCGAGTGGTGTAGATACTCGACTGTACACCTGAGAGTTCAATAAGAACCATGAAATTATGCCCAGGTGAAATTTGGTTCAAAGTCCGCCCAGCTTTAAATGGGTACCCGACTTAAGTTGTGGAAGAAAAATGTGCGGCTTGGCGGTGTGCTACCTAAGGAGCGACCGATACGCCTTTTTGCCGATAGTCCGATACTGATATTTTTCCCCAGCATTGTTACCGATACAGATACCGATACCGATATTTTTTTAATCAACAACAATGCCAAACACGTGTTTTTCTCGTGCTACAGCTAATGACGTATGTCAACCCATGCTCTCCCCTTCCCTGTCATATTTCGTAACACTTCGCCCAAAAGTAAGTCTCGTTCCCCCCCCCCCCCCAACTTCCCATCCCAAAAAAAAAATACACACAGATATTCACTAATTGTATCATTCAAGGTCATACATTAGAATTAAAAAATGTCAATCCTATTGTTTCAAGGTCATATCGCTGATGCAATTTTACTGTGTACGGGGTTTTTTTTTCCTTTTTTTTTAAATCTTACGGATTTTTTTTTTCTGCAACTTTGTTGTGAAAAAAAAAACAATGTATCGGCAGTCAAAAATCGGCCGGTCCGATAGTTAACCCTTAGTGCCAATATCGGTTCGACTATCGGTCGCTCCCTACAAAAATCGATCGATCCGATATTAACCGATAGTGCCAATATCGGTCCGATACCGATCCGATTATCGGTCGCTCCCTAGTGCTAACCACACAATACCTTCATTTGCCGAGATTATAAAAACATGAATTCTACACTTCATACGCCACGATGGTGACCGGTTAGGGCTAACGGAACTTTACTGTTCGCACTTAACACTGTTTGCTATTTTATTGACCGATAATCAAATATGTGTTTTTCAGAAGTGTCAGTTGTTTGATATAAAAAGATTCACTGCCGGACTAATCTAGTAGCAAAAGTAGCAAAAAACTACAATCCCCGCGCTATTTGTTTGTAAACTTAGTGCTTTACTTTATTCCCCTTACACAACCTAGAGACTCCCGGGGACTTATTTTATTGCCCTTACATGATATGCTTTCATTCCTACGGGCCCCGGGCTGGCTTAATCCGCCCCCGTGTTGATTTTATCCTTTAAAATTCAAAAACCGCCTCTCACGGCATAATTCCCACGTTTTGCGACAGCAGAAGAGACCAATCAAAAGCGATGTTTCCTTTTTCTTCATGCCTTACATTTTTGTCAAAGGCAAATACATCTTGTGAACAAAAGTAGGACGGGGATGGGAGGGGGTGACACTGTCAAAGTACAGGTCAAAGTTCGTTGATTCAGTCCATTATGTTGAGACTAAACATTTGACATTAACAGTGGCTGGACTTTTGATTCAGATCTTGTCGCGGGGGAAGGGGAAATATTGATCAATGGCTGATAAAAATAATCTATAACTATTAGACTTCCGAGAAACCGGAAACTGTATTCCTTGTCCGAGATTTTGCCAACCAGGTGTGAATTGTTGTGTTTCCGGTCACGTGGTGAGATCTTGGTTCTATCAACTATTCATAGTTCAAACACAAACAAACGTAAAAAAAAAAAAGAAAAAGAGAAAATGAGCCAACATAAAAACAGTCATAAAGAGACAACATGAAAACATTTTTTTTTTAAATGTACAATGTGACAAACTATGCAGAGGGTGTCCCCCAGTAACATTTAACACACAAACAGGTCGTGAAAACAAACTCAAAAACAAATGATATTGTGTGTAAACAAACTGAAAAATACAAATATTTTGTGTAAACAGACTCAAAAACAAATGATATTTTGTGTAAACAAACTCAAAAACAAATGATATTGTGTGTAAACTAACTGAAAAACAAATGATATTTTGTGTAAACAAACTGAAAAACAAATGATATTATGTGTTAACAAACTGAAAAACAAATGATATTTTGTGTAAACAAACTGAAAAACAAATGATATTATGTGTTAACAAACTGAAAAATAAATGATGTTTTGTGTAAACAAACAGAAGAACAAATGATATTTTGTGTAAACAAACTGAAAAACAAATGATATTTTGTGTAAACAAACTGAAAAACAAATGATATTTTGTGTAAAAAACTGAAAACAAATGATATTTTGTGTAACAAACAAAAACAAATGATATTTTGTGTAAACAAACTGAATAACAAATGATATTTTGTGTAAACAAACTCAAAAACAAATGATATTGTGTGTAAACTAACTGAAAAACAAATTATATTTTGTGTAAACAAACTGAAAAATAAACAAGGGGTCTACTGGACCAAAGGTCATTCTCACTTAACACTACAGTGGAAAAATGTGAACTTTTAACATGACCTATTGACCTATTTTCCATTTTTTTTTTTCAATTTTTTTTTTAAGTATTCCTATTTGTTCTATTAACATTTTATTTTTGATATGTTTTATGTAGATAAATAGAAAATGGTTCCAATAAGGCGTGGGAGAAAGTACTCGATTTTAATTTCATTTTTGTGCCTTTGTCCGTCTGGCTGGGACGAGGCGTGAGTGTTGCCGGTTATAACTTTATGAAAAAATGTGTTGATGTTTTTTGTGCAATATACACAGGCACTAGGCACAAACATACATAAATTGATACATTTGTATAAATAATTAGGCAAACAACGTTTGCGATTTATGTACCTAACATATAGATGAATCGTTTGTGTGTGTTTGTATATATATATATTTCCCTAAACATAGGTGATTGGGTTCCGAGTGTGACGTAAGGTGGTTTGT
>JAGDYQ010000093.1:3353643-3411143 GCA_021962125.1 Bulinus truncatus | reverse complement strand
TTGGTTACAGTGTCGTTTACATCCGGGACTTACTTCCCGTGCTCGTCTTACTACCAGGTGCTTTCTCAGTATCCACTTCATTGGGGATTTTTACCAGTTTTATCCACAGGGCAAGGGCTTCCACTTCCACCCGGACCGCTAGTACTGGATTTTTAGTGCTTAAGGACTCGCAGCACTCATTTCAAGACCTTCCGACGCTCTGGCACAGGCCCGTAGCGTCGAGGGGAGGGGCAGGAGGACCGCCCCCCCCGCGTTTTATCTGGCCCCCCTGCTTATTTGTTCTACTTATTAAAATGTATTACCTGCCCCCCCTGCTATTGCCTGGCCCCTGCTGTAGAATGCCTGCCCCCCCCCTGTAGAATTTTCACGCTCTGGCACCATACATTTTCTGGGCTGGTTGGTTTGGAGATATGTTCTTCGCATAAGAAGAAACCTTTCTGTAATGTCAACATCTTATATACATACACAAACATACATATCCATACATACATACAGATACATAATATATATATATATACATACATTTACATGCATACTGTCTTTCTGGTAAGATACAGCCTGAATCATTCTGTTCAGTGTCAATAAACTCAAAAGTTACATTTTCTCATAACACAGCTCCGCCTACACTAATGGCACTTCCCTTCACAACCAGCCATTAAAACTCAATACAAAAAAAAAGTTCCTGGGTCGCGTGATGGAAACTGTAGGCCCCACAGCTCATTTTCTCCCGATACTTTAGTCCGGATACTTCCGATACTTTAGATCCGATACTTTACTCCCGATACTTTTGATTCGATTTCAATGTTACCTGCTCTATCAGCCATGACGCTAAGTTACCAGTCAGCTTTGAGTGCTAGTTAAAAAGTCATTAGGTTATGATGACCTTAACCCGGACAGCAGAGACGTTCATACGGGTAAACAAATTAGGCCACCGCCTTGGGCCCCCAGCTGTCAACGGACTCCCACGAGTACAATATCATATAAAATATGAGGCTATAGGGCCCCAGCTTGTAATTTTAACTAGGGCCCCAGTTATCTCTAATTCTTTTCTAGGACCCCAAAATCTTAAGAACATCCGTCGGACAAAGGTTAAAAGATATATTTTATGTCACTTCCTAGAGCTCCGAAAACCTAAGAAAAGTTCTGTCAAACAAGAACAGCCAGATATCTCCAAGCTCTGTCAAACAAGAACAGCCAGATATCTCCAAGCTCTGTCAAACAAGAACAGCCAGATATCTCCAAGCTCTGTCAAACAAGAACAGCCAGATATCTCCAAGCTCTGTCAAACAAGAACTGCCAGATATCTCCAAGCTCTGTCAAACAAGAACAGCCAGATATCTCCAAGCTCTGTCAAACAAGAACAGCCAGATATCTCCAAGCTCTGTCAAACAAGAACAGCCAGATATCTCCAAGCTCTGTCAAACAAGAACAGCCAGATATCTCCAAGCTCTGTCAAACAAGAACAGCCAGATATCTCCAAGCTCAGTCAAACAAGAACAGCCAGATATCTCCAAGCTCTACCAAACAAGAACAGCCAGATATCTCCAAGCTCTGTCAAACAAGAACAGCCAGATATCTCCAAGCTCTGTCAAACAAGAACAGCCAGATATCTCCAAGCTCTACCAAACAAGGGCCCCAAGATATTTTTCTGTCTAGGGCCCCCAGAATGCTAAAAACAGCTCTGCCAGACAATAATCAGGCACGTAACTCACTTTGACTTGTGACCGGACAACGTGAGTCAGTATAATAGCCCCTTAAAAAAACAATTGGATACTTGTATGTTACGATCTAATTTATATAGTAAAAAAATGGCTAATATTAACTTTTAAAAAAAAAAACGTTTTTCGAGTTAACAAAAATAATTCTTAAGTGAAGATATTGTCCGCCATCACGTGGAACCTGAGATTGAGAATCAATACATTGGACCATTAGCTGAATCATCAATACTATGGACCATTAGTTGAATCATCCATACATTGGACCATCAGCTGAATCATCAATACTATGGACCATTAGTTGAATCATCCATACAGTGGACCATCAGCTGAATCATCAGTACTATTGACCATTAGTTGAATCATCAATACTATGGACCATTAGTTGAATCATCCATACAGTGGACCATCAGCTGAATCATCAATACTATGGACCATTAGTTGAATCATCAATACTATGGATCATTAGTTGAATCATCCATACAGTGGACCATCAGCTGAATCATCAATACTATGGACCATTAGTTGAATCATCCATACAGTGGACCATCAGCTCAATCATCAATACTATGGACCAATAGTTGAATCATCCATACTGTGGACCATTAGCTGAATCATCAATACTATGGACCATTAGTTGAATCATCCATACAGTGGACCATCAGCTGAATCATCAATACTATGGACCATTAGTTGAATCATCCATACAGTGGACCATTAGCTGAATCACCCATACAGTGGACCATTAGCTGAACCATTTGAATTGTTGCATTCAATGCTGATCGTGAGATATGGTGTAAGGTCAACAATTTTACGTCTTTAGAATTTTTTTTTTACCTTTTTAATAACATTCATAGTTGTATTAACAAATATTATGCTGTCAGTTTTGTATTTCTTTCTCTGTGTGTGTGTGTGTGTGAAATAATATGATACACGACAAAGGATTAGATAAATTGGAAAGGAAATAGGTCGCCGAAATACATCGGATGTCATCGTGAATTAAAAAATCCTTAAATATCTTAATCCCCACAGTGTTGAGAAAAATAAATAGCAACGCACTTTAATATAATCAAAAGAAATTACCAAACAAAGTATTTTTTTTTTATTGTTCAAAGATGTGCCGGACATCCGAACATGCATACCTCCATACATCGCTGGTTTCATTTTTATATATTTAGATATTAAAACTAACGCGCAATGTAGAAAATACTACAGAAATGTGCACTGTGGTAAACCCGTCCTTGTGCACTCATAATATTCTTCAGCTATTCTCCTCTTTTTGTAAACCGTAGATACGTCGTGTAAGTTGATCTCGAAGATAAGTCGAGGTTATTTTTAAGCCGAAAATTACGAAATTTGTTATGACCCGCGCATAAGTCGAGGGTAAAACTTGACAACTATCATATTCTTTAAACTTAATAATTATACCGCTGGACGTTTACCGTAATTTCATTTAAATTTGCATTTGTTAACGCGCTTTATCATCATGCACTAGGCACCAACCGATTAACACGTAATGATTCGGATTCCAACTCTCACGATCATATTGCAAGCACTCTACCAACCGAACTATCCATCCACTCTACCAACTGAACTATCCAGCCACTCTACCAACTGAACTATCCAGCCACTCTACCAACTGAACTATCCAGCCACTCTACCAATTGAACTATCCAGCCACTCTACCAACTGAACTATCCAGCCACTCTACCAACTGAACTATCCAGCCACTCTACCAACTGAACTATCCAGCCACTCTACCAACTGAACTATCCAGCCACTCTACCAACTGAACTATCCAGCCACTCTACCAACTGAACTATCCAGCCACTCTACCAACTGAACTATCCAGCCACTCTACCAACTGAACTATCCAGCCACTCTACCAATTGAACTATCCAGCCACTCTACCAACTGAACTATCCAGCCACTCTACCTATTGAACTATCTAACCAATTTGCCTCATTTAGATTAGAAGTCTAGATGCTATTATAAAATTAGAAGTGTTGTGGGTACAGAAAGAATTCAAAGTAAATTTAATAAACAGCTACAAAACGCTGCCCCAATGAATGTTGAGTTAATGTTTCCAGTTTCCGCAATTTCCCTCGTTGCCTTTCAGTGTTTCGTGTACAATGTCGTTAATCTAATTCTATGGAATATTATGTTACCCGCGGATAAGGCATACATTTTTCGACTTATACGCGAGTGTCTACGGTACATTGAGTTCTAGCTCCATAAGTATTGGATTGATTGACTTCAACGTTTTTTTTAAATGGCACATTGTCATCGAGAATACACAAGAATAGAAAAATTCAAATCGATTTGTCTTACAGTAGTTAGCGATGATTGTAGTTCATTTAGCCTTAGATGCCAAACAGAGCAACTTAAAATAAAAACTGATAAAAAAGCATGATAAACATTCTACAATATTGTCATAACTCTGTTATATTTACTGTAGTCAGTGCATGGTGTAAGTTTTTGGTCAACATGAAAAGAGATATGTTAGAGGGAATTCCCTGTAGTACGGTTAACGCACCTAATGAGTGGGTTATAAAAAACGGAAGCAAAATAAAGAGAAGAGACACTGACGGTTATTGGAGGTAGATGTTTTTTTTATAAAAATATGTCTTATGTGTAAAGTGAATAAATAAAAGAAACCACCGTCGCCATCCTCGACATGTTGTGTTTAATAAAGAAATAACTCAAGAAATGGTGAATATTGTCATTTTCTTAACTGGACATTTCTGTTAGACTAGTGATGTCAATCTAATTATATTTTAAGTAATGAGGACACTAGAGGATAATAAATTCACTATAATTGAAGTAGTAGTTTAGCCTTCTGAGGAGATACGACAAATATAAAAATTCTACAATATAACCATTCTACAATTATAGCTTTTCCAGTGATTAACGATGTTTATTTCTTACCTCTGAACAGAATCGTTCATTTATTAGTGTTTCAGGTATTGAAGGAATAAATAAAGCGTCACTTACGTGGGTAGAAACACAATATATGACACTGTAGTAAAAAAAAAAGTAAATTACAAAGTATGTGTATATGTCACAAGAGCCATATGTGGCACCATATGCAAATTATATTTTCTGGCGCCTTCCTCCCAATATGAAATAGTGCAAAATAACATTTAACAACGCTCTGTCGGCGCCCCTTTCTAGTTCAGCCTCAACACCCACAGTACCCTCCCAACGCCACTGCACGTCATGAATCTGTTTGTTTGTTTGTCTCGATTTGACTAAGAAATGTCACCTTGTTGATAAAAAAATAAAACAAACGGTCATAGCATTCTCAGAGAGCCTTCTAATACACTTCGTCACTGCAATAACTGATTGTAATAAAATCAATCAATAAGCTGCATGTAGTATTATTAGCCTAATCAATGATGGCTCCTATTCAAAGATACGCGCCAGTTTTTTTGTAACAAGTCTTTCATACATATTCGAATTTCGAAACCGTGAGCGTTTGTTTCAGGTGTTTTTAATAAATAGCCGCCAAAACCAAATTAAAAAAAAACACAGAAATGCCACCAGTTTAGTAAAAATTGAAAAGCAATGTCTAACGAAACATATTATTCGTCTTTTTATTTATTTTTTGTAAAATAAGCACTTTAAAACGTTGAAGCTGCCCGAAAGAAATCCGCCTTTCCGCTAATTAGCCAAAACTCATGTTGATGTAAAAAAAAAAAAACGCCAAAACTGAGTGGGGGAAAACACCAATCTGGCAACTCTGCATGAAATAGAAAAACGTCTATCCCTGTCTTAAGTTTCAAGCTGCCCAGATTTTGTTGCCAGTTTTGTTTGTATCGATGATTTTACGGAATGTTTTAAAATATTAGAAAAAAAATATTTAAAAAAATGTAAACACGCTGTTATTAAAATGCTCTTAAGGTAAAAAAAAAACAAACAGTAATTATTATTCCTTGGGTCATATAAAATATTTATAGAAATTATACCGATTAAAACCTCTAAAGTCCTTGCGCCAATATTTATTACACTGGTCGACATGAAATTTCCATCGGAAGTACTTTTTGTGGGTTTATGTGATATTTTTCATGCTGTTATCAAATATTTGTTTCGGTTTACTTTACTACCACATCAAGTGTTGGTGACATAAATAAATCAAATAGAATTTTCTGTACAATTTGCACGATCCAAACCGTTTGCTTTTTTTCAGGAATTTTACACTTCTTTTTTTTGTCTATTCCATTACAAAGAACTATTTATTTTAAGAACCTGAACACAAAAATTCATCTATATGTTTAAAATGAATGTAGTCGTGTCTTTGTGTTCGTTAGGCGAGAATGAAAATCCACATGGTTGAACCAAAACACGCGAAACTTGACAAGACGATTTCCTTTTTCCCTGGTAATCCTTTTGCCATATTTTTTCTTCCTTTATATTGTCAGGGATGAAATATATTTTTGCAATTTATTTACGTATATTAATTCTCAATATTGATCAGTTTTTTAGCAATCTATTTTCGTTCCATCATTCTGGACGCCGCGAGCCGGTGATGGTTTTTTATGCTTTCTACGTAATGACGCGAAGCCGACGTCGCGAACCTGTGGTGTTTTTAGAGCATTTTCGAAAAAAAATGCTCTATTGTCCCCGTTTTGTCTGTCTGTCTGTCCGTCATCACCCTAGATCTCAACAACCATAAGTCCTAGACCCATGATGTATATATCATTGTGTAGGTCTTGGCCTGCCAAGTGTACATCAACAGTTCATTTCGCGATCTGACCTCTGAGGGCCGTAAAAGGGGGCTTATAAAGTACCGTTTTTTACTATATAAGCTGTATTAATAAAGGAGCGCCCTATATCTCAGCAACCATAAGTCCTAGACCCATGATATATATATCATTTTGTAGGTCTTGGCCTGCCATATGTACATCAAAAGTTCATTTCGCGATAGGACCGCTGAGGGCCGGGCTTTAGGGCTCCTAAGGGGCTTATATATTATATATGGCCCCATTCTACACCTTGTACGTTCAATAACCCATTCATTTGGTGCGAAATACTGCAGCACGTAGTTTCACCAAGATTTATTAAGAAACTCATTAAATGAAATAGTAAGCTTGTGTTCTGAGTTTAATTGAAAGTATCAGAGCTATGCAACAATTGACGGAGTTTTCGGACGATTAAATGACTACAATTTCGAATGTTTTCAATTATGAGTCCTATTTCAGTAACCACAAACCACTTGTAGTTAGAGTTAAGAGAAAATAATTTTTTTTCAAATATAAAGAAACGTCTTTATAATATTTTTTTTACAGATATATGCATTACACAATTGAATGTATAAACATTTCCAAAATTTACAAATATTTACTGAAAGCTAACAAACGTACTGAATCATAACACGAAAATGCGCTAACACGCCCTGTGTCCAGAATGGAACAGGCTTAATTGCTTGTTTCCTCTGCCACTGTGTGCTGTCTTCTTGATTTCTCGTGTCTTTAATTGGATTCAGTGAAGAGGGGAATGGACGGGAAGAGGGGATAAAAAGGAAGGTGTGGAAATGGAAGGGAAGATTTGGATGGAAGGGAAGATTGGTATGTGTCCAGAATGGAACAGGCTTAATTGCTTGTTTCCTCTGCCACTGTGTGCTGTCTTCTTAATTTCTCGTGTCTTTATTTGGATTCAGTGAAGAGGGGAATGGACGGGAAGAGGGGATAAAAAGGAAGGTGTGGAAATGGAAGGGAAGATTTGGATGGAAGGGAAGATTGGTATGGAAGGGAATATGGGGAAATGGAAGGGAAGAGGGGGAAATGGAAGATATGGGGACGGAAGGGGATGGAAGATATGGGGATGGAAGTGAAGATGGGGATGGAAGGGAAGAGGGGGAAATGGAAGATATTATGGGGATGGAAGTGAAGAGAGGGAAATGGAAGGGAAGATCGGGATGGAAGAGATGGTGGGGATGGAAGAGAATATGGGAAAATGGAAGGGAAGAGGGGGTGGTATTTGAAGGAGGGTAATAGACTGAGGGTAGCTGTTTGTTCTTTTGGTCAGTCCGCGAACTTACGGTATGAATTAGAAGGGTGGACCATCATGATATCACCCACCTCATAGAGACTCTGCTGTAAGATGACAATGGAAGTTATAATTTTAAATAAAAAGAATATATTAAAGAAACTTGAACTCAAGGCAACCAAGCATACATAAAAGGAAAACAAAGCTGTATCAAGTGACCAATACAAAACATACATCCCTGTACCAAACTGCTTTGCCTGACAGACAGACAACAACAGAAGACATTGAAGTTTCTAAAAGCTCAAGTAATCAACACAATCATTTAAATGGATTGGTCTATGACGGGGGATGCATAAACAAAAGTCACATTTCACTGATGATGACATGTGACGTAGGTCTGTTATACCTCACCGATGTTTTCAAAATGTAATGTCATGATATGAATGAACTAAGAATTTCTATTTTGTTTGTTCATATTATCCAGACATATTTCTACATGGTTTAAAAGAAAGCAAAAAAACCCGTGAATTAATGGAGATGTCTGAATAGACAAACGTGAATTGCGAGTGAGCAGAGAAACGTGAACTGAGAGTGAGCAGAGAAACGTGAACAGAGGCTGAGCAGAGAAACGTGAACAGAGAGTGAGCAAGGAAAGGGGAACAGAGGTTGAGCAGAGAAACTTGAACAGAGGGTGAGCAAGGAAAGGGAACAGAGGTTGAGCAGAGAAACCTGAACAGAGGGTGAGCCTAGAAACGTGAACTTGAAAGATGAAAAGAGAAATATTAAATAGAGTGAACAGAGAGACATTATCACAGAGGGTGAGAAGATAGATGTGAGGGTGAAAAGAAAATCGCGAACATGGTCGCCAGTGCAGTTGAGTAGCATATGGAGAGACTAGCTCATTAATTAATCTCCAGCTCATTAAAGTGCAGATACATTTCAATGTTATCGATTTTCTTTTCGAACAACTCAACTTTCAAATGTTACACAAACATAGAAGCAGTCAATAACACTCTTCATTATTCATGATACGAATCGTCAAGTGTATTTAATGTGAGTCAAAATTCAAAAATCAATAACTTTACAAGAAACACGTCTTAGTAACATCAATAATCAACGTTTGTAATGAATTGAAATAAATGAAAGTCAGAAAGCAACATGTATAATTAGAACCGTTCCTACGTCTTTAGAGGAGTGGAGGAGGGGGGGGCTACGGTCAGTTTTGTGGTTCCAGGCGATGGCACTTTAGGGGCCTTAAGGAAAAGGTACCCAATTGAGTAGTGGATTGATTTTAATTGACTCTGACCTGATCTAAATTTCAGCCACAATAGAGCAGTGGGCTGATTTGTAACTGACTCTGACCTGACCTAAATTTCAGCCACAATAGAGCAGTGGGCTGATTTGTAACTGACTCTGACCTGATCTAAATTTCAGCCACAATAGAGTTGTGGGCTGATTTTTAACTGACTTTGACCTGACCTAAATTTCAGCCACTGAGTTTATGTAGAAACACATGTGGACTAAACGTGAAAAAGAAAATCACTACCATCGGAGTAAAAATTGTTCCTTTGTATATAAAAAAAAACCAAAAAGATCTATTGTTACTGAACCGGCAATCTAGACCGATGAACAACACAATAAGTCAATACGACACAAAAGCCACTGATCAATTTGCACGGCTGGATCAACTTGTATCCTTACGGGAATTCCCAATTTGAATATCCGATAAGCCAGTGGCTTCTCGAGCTTTTACGCTTCGCTACCCGCTATGACAACAGTTTTTGGTTTTCGCGACCCACAATACAAAAAAATAACTCTTCTGTTTTTAGTGACCCCCACACTTAAGTCTCGTAACATTATTGTTGAGAAATAGAGCTGTAATGATTCACCGTTAGAACATTAATACTTTAATAATGAATCTAAATTTAGTCGCGATTTATCTGAACTTTGACCCCTGACACACCAGTGGGGTCGTGACCCAGACTTTGAGTGCTACTTGTCTAGCCTATAAAAGCACATCAGGAACGAAAATATGTAAAGAAAATTAGTATTGCGATGGTTTCCCTAATTCATGTCGCGTGTATTCATTGTAAAAAAAAATGCTGTAAATAAAGGAATAAATATCAATATTGATAAATCCTGCGCTCTTAGATTTCAAATAAAGTGCTCTGCCAGAAAAAAGGAGGAAAAAAACAACAGATTTGTTTAACAAAATAATCGAAAAAATAAGTAATCGACTACTGGGTTTTTTTCGGCCAAGTGGGCGACATTGTCGAATACCCATCATCTACTTTGATATGTATGTTAGTGTTCGTATTCTTGAGTCAATATTGGTAAATGTACTCGAATCTTGGATTTTTTGCTGCTGTGTTCAGATGCAACTGTTACGATTCAATAGAAGTTCTCACCTATTGTTTCGGATTCGTTGATCACAGTATAAATAGATGAATTCACCAATTTAAAATGTGCATCGTCCGTAATACAGTAAAATAAATAATGGTCAACCACTATCTAAGACATTGACAACAATACAGTAGAAATAGTTAACAACTGTTTCATAAAATTAAATCAAATTTACCAACCGAACGGACGCATTGACTGCATAGCAGGAGAAGTTGTCAAGAATTGTTTTATGAAATTAAACCATAGTACATGGAAGTAGTCAGCAAACTGAACGGAGGCAATGTCTACAATACCACAGAATAGTAACTAGTTGTCTGGGATGAGATTCTTACCACAATGCAGGCGAAATGGCTATCAATCGTCAATAAGAATTGACAAGTAATACAATAAGCTTGAATTAGTACAGAAATGGTCACCTATTGTTTGGAAGCACTGATCGCTATGCAACAGATGCCCATACCAACTGTCTGAATGAACAACCCACAATTCCACAGTACAATAGAAATGGTTACCGCCAGTTGTTCCATGTAAATATACTTGCTCGCTTTCAACTTTCCTATTGATTTTAATTGAAGACTTCAAACTGTAGTCCATCAATGTCAATGGAAACAACTCTCTCAATTAAAAAAAAAGAATTCGTCACACTTGAGTCAAAATAATGGACCAGTAGACCCCAGGTAAATTATAATGTGATCAGAAGTTGTTTCAGTGCAACATCGACCTATCGATTCCTTCTCCCCCCCCCCTATCAATTCAGTTGAGAAGTTTATTTCATGAAATAATAAAAAAAATCAATTAGAAATCTTCCATTTCAGAGAGAATGTGTAAGATCTGAATATCTCGAAACTTGAACGTAATACAAACAAGCCAAGAAAGATGTTTGATGAAGTAATCCAAAGTCTCATAAAGAATGAATGTCAATAAAGCACTTGAGAGAACGGGGCTTTAGGAGACATACAGTATAACTCATCTACTAAGATAATAAAAATGTAACAATTACAAAAAACTGTAATTTTTATGCAAGGCTCATAGACATATTTTTTTCACTTCCTTTTGTTAACATTTGAGAGTTCCTATTTGTGAGAAGCTTACTGTAGAACGGTCCTGGTAGAACGCTTGGTCGATCAAAAGACAAATATTTCCTTTCGCCATTTACACCTGCATTATTATGGGAAATGTCAGCCATCACCGCCCCCAGTGCCGGATTAAACCCCTGTGGTGCCCTAAGCATCAACACCCTGTGGTCCCTCCCTCTTCTCGTCGTCTAGTCAAACAAAAGTTAATTGAAAAATAATAACGGCAACGTAATTTATAGTGTGCCTACTGTAAAGGACGCAGCGTGGTCTAATAATCAAAGTGAAATATAAAATCGATAATTTTTTTTTTGCCTACATTTCGAGTCAATTAATAGCTTCTTCATTTATCTTGTTTTGCCAATAAACCGTACGTTTTACAATAGTATACAATAGGAAGCCTATTGTGCACTGGAAACCTAACGTTTAACCCAAAGTTCCCTTTCCCCTTATAATTCATCTGTTTATAACCTCGCCATATTTAAGGATTGTGCAGTGCCTTAGCGACCTTAACTCGCGCCCGGGGCACAATACCTTTTTTATACCTTTTTAGCGAAAACCATATATTATATGTAAAATATACCATTTGGCGCCCCTGAACCTCGGCGCCCGGGGACATATGTACCCCCGCCCCCCCCCAGCTACGCCTCTGGGATTGTGTGGTTAGCACAACTCCCAGCCGCCATTACTTCGCCAACGTAAGTCAGGGAACTTATTAAAAGCCGTGTGGACTTCTGGGACTTAAACAAACTTTCACTAGGGCCTGGAACAATTTCTTTGATTCTGACCGAGGATAGAACCCAAGACTCTCAGGCCGACAGTCGAGTATCTACACCACTCGGCCATCAGTCCCAAATTTATAAAATATAGATCACGAAGCATTGCAGTAATTAAGCAGCGATTCTAAATTTTTCTTTAAATTTTTAACATTTTTTTTTATTGTTTTTCAATTTTGCGAACCATTTAACTGAACCCATTCTTTCAATTTTGCGCACCATTTAACTGAACCCATTCTTTTTTTTTATCTTCGTCATCGTGGTCTTGTAAATACAGAACTAAAAAGATCTTGAACTATTGGATAACATTCTGCACAGTTTCCTAAATGAAACAGACAATGTTTCAATCAAGTCCTTTATTTGAAAAAAAGATCATTTTGATCATAATTTTAATACGCATAGGTGTCTCAGAAATACAGCTGTGGGCGTAAACCACCGATATCACTTTGTTTCGCTCTGTGGGCGGCAACCACCGATACCACTCTGTGTCGCTCTGTGGGCGGCAACCACCGATACCACTCTGTGTCGCTCTGTGGGCGGCAACCACCGATACCACTCTGTGTCGCTCTGTGGGCGGCAACCACCGATACCACTCTGTGTCGCTCTGTGGGCGGAAACCACCGATACCACTCTGTGTCGCTCTGTGGGCGGTAACCACCGATACCACTCTGTGTCGCTCTGTGGGCGGCAACCACCGATACCGCTCTGTGTCGCTCTGTGGGCGGCAACCACCGATACCACTCTGTGTCGCTCTGTGGGCGGTAACCACCGATACCACTCTGTTTCGCTCTGTGGGCGGCAACCATCGATACCAGTCTGTGTCGCTTTCTGTTTCTCGCCGCGCCCCCTCTCATCTAGCGTAAATGCTAAGCTGTGGGCGCGCGCAGCTAGCCCAGAGCGCGCACATACATTTCAACATAGCGCGCAACCACAGCCTAGCATGCCTATATACAGTAATGTGGCGCGCACACACACGCACACACACACACACACCCATTTCCATTTACTTTCAAAAGTTACACATGCTGATCCACTTTGCCACCAGCAGGGGGGGGGGGCATTTTTTAAGACCACCCTGGGGTCATTTGAAGCTACAGTCAATAAAACTGTAATAATCTATTCATCCGATACACATATAAGAGTCTATTCACCCAATACACATATAAGAGTCTATTCATACAATACACATACAAGATCCTTTTTATGCAGTGTACTAACTGCTCACTAATGCCGATGCCTGCTGCAGCGGAAATATTCGACCCATTCACTGGACATAACAGAGCACGGTCAAATGGCCCCCTGGACATTAATAAATTACGCGATCAACTAGTCCTCTGCTGATCGTTAACACTTAAAAATGCTGTGGATTTTATGACTGACTAGCAGATCCAGGCATCAGCTGTTGTGAAAGTATAAAAAAAAATAGCTGGTGGGGGAGGTTGGGGCTAAAATTCAACGACTCCCCCTTCCCTTAACATTTATTTACAATATTTGAAGTGATGCTAATTTTTTTTAAGTGGTTCGGCTACTCGTCCACGGAAGTCCAGTCTAGGTCTGTTTTTAAGGAAGTCTATTTACGGAAGTCGACATCCATGTTTGAAAGTCTTTTATTGTTGTTGTTCGTAAACAGCCAGCGTCTATTTGTTTGATTACTTTGTTCTCAACTTCTGTGCTCTGTCGATTCAACAAAACATTATCGACTGTTTTATATTTGTTTGTTTCGTTTTTTTACCGATTTCATATAATGAACACTCCTCTTGCACTTTTCCATGTTTCCAGTACATTACATAGCATACATCTAACAACATAACCACATTCAAGAAACTGATAGCTGTTGTTTTGTCTGTCTATTGAAGTTATTGGCTTTTTCATTTCTGGCTTTACGCCGACATCAAAATAAATGTCAAGCCAAAAAAATAAAGTCATATTCTTAATTTTTTTAAAAAGTGTTATTGTTGGTGTTAGTCTTGTTACCGAAAAAAAGGGCTTAATATTGCGGACTTAAAAGCTAAACATTTTTTTTAAAATATTAGATAAAATGATAAATGAAGGCCGGTTTTCGTTCAGGTCCTACGTCTAAGGCCTTATTAGCCTAATGTTTACTGTAGCCCTGGTCGCGTCCTTACACTTTGAGAAACACTGGCCTGAAAAGTGTTAGCGGATGGCTGACAGATATTCCACAGATACCCTACTGATAGACAATAATCTAATTCATGATTAGGAAGCTTGGTCATAGCGGATGGCTGACAGATATTCCACAGATGCCATACTGATAGACAATAATCTAATTCACGATTAGGGAGCTTGGTCATAGCGGATGGCTGACAGATATTCCACAGATACCCTACTGATAGACAATAATATAATTCACGATTAGGGAGCTTGGTCATGACCAATTAATTAGTTAATGGGGGAAAAAGATTCCACTTACCTACGTTATCCTAAAATACAGGCTTGTTTAGGTTGTTAAGTAAACAAGAAACAAACCAAAAATAGCAGTGAAATAAACCGGTGAGGTAAATTGTCACAGTCCCATCTTTAGACTCCAGAATTTCACAAAATATCAGATGCAACAGTTTCAAGACAACCAACTTTGTCCCACAGTTGACAGGCTGGCATCGAAGTGGGTTATATATATATATATATATATATATATATATATATATATATATATATAAACTGTTTGCCTCAGGGTTGTCACCTAATTCATCTCATTTATAAATAGTTACATCACGTGATCCATCACTCGGTCTCGTGCAGTTATAGTTTATAGTGCAGTAAAAAAAATAGTATTCAATTTAAAACAAAAAAAAAACTCTTTCCTTCCAATTTCTGTTCACGGATGGGTTGAGATGTTCATTGAAACCATTCGGGGCTACAGAGTTCTTTGAAGGTTTCATTTACCCCAGGGGCTCCCCGGGGTTGGGCGTCCTGTGAATAAAAGTTGTAATTTTCTCCTGTCCGTTAAGTCATAAACTGTTGAACTCTGGGTAAAATAAACACGCACACAAGCACGCACATTCTTGCCCCCTACATACCATTCACAGCGCTGCCACCAGTATTCCACTGCACCTACTTCGCTCAATATTGTGAACTGTTGGTTTTTTGTTATTTTTTCCGGAATTAAGAAAGGGGAGAGCACTTTTTGTTTCCATTTAATACAACTGGGTTAATGAACTTGTATTTTTTTTTCCATGCAATTCACATGTAGTGAAAATGTCAGTCACCTAGCCGAGTAGCGAGGGATGGAAACAAAGATTAATTTATGTGTTTAAATATTTAAACCATTTAGTTTTTACACTGTAGTCAGGGATGGTTCCTTGTGGTCCAGCAGGGGTGGTAAAAGTTGGATTGTCGACGAGTTAACAGGCCTGAAGACCATAAACAATTCTAGAATTTTACTTTCCCAGGCTCAGTTCGGGTAACGAAGTTTTAACATACTTTAACCAATTTACGTACCTTAGCCAAGACCATAACAAATTACATACGTGCATAAGACTATAAAAAAATCGCTACATTAGCCGAAATTCAATATGTATAAATGACAGGTTGATTTATTTTGAACCGTTGGTGACCTTAGTTTTACCCTCTGTTGTGTTTGTCCCAAAATGTAGATCATGCCATCCGTGTTCAGTATTCTTGCCTTAACCTTCGACCCCCCCCCCCACTGATTCTCAAAAGTACGCGATATCGCCCTACCCCCCTGTCCCTTTTGGGAGTGGGGAAACCAAATGGGTGGGGGGATGGGGGGAGTGCAAGCCTTGGGCTCAAATGGGGAGGGGGGCTCACAACAATACAACTCAAAAAAATATAAAAAGAATGTATGAAATATGTAGAAATTCATTTATCGGACATTTATTTATACATTACTATTCGTCTAAGTTAAGTATCACCTCATCTAGTGTAAGTGAGTACACGTTTTGTTCATTGAGTGATGCGCGTTTCTTACGCTGCAAGGGCGCCGAAATAATGGCGGGGTTCGAAGTTGTGGGCGACGCTCGTTCTTAAAAACACTTTCGTTATTCTTGATGACGCTGTTTCAAAGTTGTGCATTATGTGGAGGAAGGGGTGAAGAGGGTTGGGAATCGCTGTTCCATCCAATGACAGATTACAGGCGGCCCTCGACTTTCGCACAATTCGCTATTTCGAACATTTTTAAAAAATATTTTTTTTAATGTGTTTTTTAGAATCGTTCATAAAAGCGCTAGTGAAGCACTTTCAGTAATTTCCGACTGTATACCCGGTCTACGGAATTTGCGGTCTATACCCGGTCTTTTTCCACCCTTGTTGTTCCCGAAGCAATCGTTTTGTAATATCATGATCGCCATTTTGAAAGTGATTTAGTTGGTTATGTTCTGTTTATGTTATTAATATTTCCCTCTACTTTCGAACGTTCAACATTCGCACACACTTTCAGGAACCAATTATGTGCGAAAGTCGAGTGCCGCCTGTAGTCTTTTGAATAACCAGATTGATTCCAAAGTATGTAGATCAACTTAGGAGAATGGTATTAGATGCATGGCATTTTGACTATAGAAAAATATTTCAAGCTTCTGACGGTGTAAATAATAAAGGCTCAGATGTTGGCTTGGACTAATTTTGGTCACATATCAAACCAGTCAATATCTCATGGCTGAATTGTTGTGCTGTCAAAGAGCTTCCTTTTTTATCGCTTCCTCGGATATAGCCAATGATAGGCCTACATTCCAGATCTTACCTTCCTTAGCAATATTACAGTGCAGTGTCTAGTAATCTGATAAACACTGGTCTAGTCCAACTTTCCGATGATATATAACAGATAAAACCACTGGTCTAGGCCAACTTTCCGATGATATATAACAGATAAAACCACTTTAGGTTTCTAGTAGCCACTGAACCTTGTAATATTTACCACATTGGACAACATTTAACACTTCGTCAGTTTTAGTCCACTACAATAGGTCAAGCCCACATGCAACGTTAAAAATAACGAGGAGGGCCCTCGAGTTTTTTATGTAAGCCCATCACCTCACAGTCGGATTATTACTTTAGGAGCCCCCCCCCCCATCAAACATTTTTGCGAGTGGCCCCACAAATCGTTAATGGCGCCAATGGGCTTTGTAAACCTATTTTAAAATAGTTAATGGTATCCACCAACACTTGTCTTGGTCTCGTAGCTTGTCACCAGACTCGGCGAAACAATGAAATATGGCGGAAAATATATAATAAGATGGCTGAAAATATAATAATATGGCTGAAAATATAATAATATGGCTGAAAATATAATAATATGGCTGAAAATATAATTATATTTTATTATATTCGAAATTTTTTAAATGGGCAAAATGAACACTACACATAAAGCAACTTTTATAACACAAAGGTAAAATCATATTAACACAATTTTCATTTCAGGGGTCATCAAATCTTTTCGACTCGCCGCTCATTAAAGAAACACGTTTGTTTTGTTTTTTTCGCGTCTCACAAGTAAAGAAAAAACATTTAGAAGAAAGAAAGTCTAAAAGTAATTGTTCATATTTCCTAATTAAATAACTATTTAACATTGTGCAGATCAAACTTTAAATCAGCTGTGTCGCGACACACGCAGAGTGAAAACCACTGGGTGTTATTAAAAAAAACGAGATTCAACTCAGCCAGAAGTAATAGGATATTGTTTTGTTTTATTTAATTAGCACACACACACACACACGGACACACACACACATACACACACACACACCTCCATGTTACACCATAAATTAATTGAAATAATCATGGCGCATTGAGGAAATAAAAGATATGGCTTTGTAATTAGAGTTGTATTAAAATATTTTTTTTAAAAATACATAAAATAAAAAAAAAATACATTCTTAAGGGTGGCGTGGTGGGGCTTAAAGTGATTATGACTTTAATTAAAGGATCACCATCTCATATTAGACTCACATTGATGGTTGGGTCCAGTCGTTGTGTAACTTGAATGGTGGGAATACGAGCTTTTAGATTGTTTTTGTTTTGGGGATTCTTTTTTGTACAGATTATTTAGTTCATCAGAAGTCACCGAAGTGTATTGGGCCCCTAAATGTTAACAAAACACTCAGTGATATCTCTGTTAACAAAACACCCAGTGAGTTCTCTGTTAACAAAAACACCCAGTGAGTTCTCTGTTAACAAAAACACCCAGTGAGTTCTCTGTTAACAAAAACACCCAGTGAGTTCTCTGTTAACAAAAACACCCAGTGAGTTCTCTGTTAACAAAAACACAATCTCCTGGTACCTGGGTGATGTATTTCTTTTTAATTATTTATCAATTTGAAGTTTTTATTTTTTATTCTGTTTAAATAACACTATTAAATAATTGTTCCGATTCCATTAAATGAGCAATTTTTATAAATTTTCTTTTCAATTATTCCATTTGAACAGGTAAGTTTATAACCCCAATCACAAATCAGTTATTCTTAAGAAATGTTCTTTTTACCGTGAACTGTGAGGTCAACAAGATTGTGTACTCCTCGGGGCTCCATTATTTGTTCATAGGAGGCCAACCATATGTATGCGAGGACATATGACCTATACATGGGATGCTTTAAGCCTAGTATGTCTCCAAGGTCATATGACCTATGCATGCCTAATATGTATCCAACGCCATATGACATATACATGAAAGGACATAAGACATATTATGCAAAGCCATATGACATATGCTTGCGAGGCCATATGACATAGGTATGTCAGGACATATGACATATGTATGCGAGGATATAAGCATTTGTATGCATAGCCATATGACATATGCTTACGAGGCCATATGACATATGTAAGTGAGGTCATATGACATATGTAAGTGAGGCCATATGACATGTGTAGGCGGCTCCTAATTGAGCCTAAAGTGACACTCATCGTTTCAGTTTGTCTTCCCTATTATCGACTGGTCACTAAATCTTGTGAAGCTGTCACCGAAGTGTTAGTCTTAATAGTATTCTTTGTTTACAACCTGAGAAACCAGAATGAAGCCTTAAACAAGCCCCCAGGCCTGGTAATATCTGTGTTACGATCGCACCCCCTCTCATCACAGCCCCCCCCCCTTCCCCCATATTATGTTTTCCTCATCGCCACACCTGTGGTCAGCGTAGCACAGTTAAAGTGACCGAAATCAAAGCCCTATTGTCAGGCTTTGATGTCCGTAACGCCCCGCCGCCTATTCTTCTCCCGAAATCAAAGCACCACTGGACTCTGGTCAAACCTCCGAGTCAGGCTTTGATGTGCGTAACGCATCGCCCCGATCTCCTACCGAGATCAAAGCCCTACTGTCCGAAACACCCATCCCCCACCTATCCCCCACCTATCCCCCACCCACCAGATCGGGGACCAGAAGTTGTAAGTTAGTTTTTAAGTCAGTGTGGTATTAGAGTTTGTATGAGATAGTCGTGCAGTCACGAGTAGTTTAAATAAAGCTCATTTATTTTATATTTCAAATCAATAAGCGTTGATTTATCTGTTGATATACCTGTGTGTTTCACTGTGTGTTTAATGGTTATCCACAAAAGAGCCCGTAACATTTATGGCACCTCCGACGTGAACTCGTGACTGCGGAGTAAGGAGTTATTGTGAAAATTGCTGTCAATACAAACGACGTTGTGAGTATTTTCTTCTTTGGATATAGGTGAGCTACGGCATGAATATTTAACTTGTCGTGTCGTATAGCTGATCTGTGATAGAAGTTATTGTTGCTGATAGGCTGCAGTGATAGAAGTTATTGTTGCTGATAGGCTGCAGTGATAGAAGTTATTGTTGCTGATAGGCTGCAGGGGAGGTCCTGCCAAGTTGAATCGTTTATTTCATTCCGGCAAACTGATGTTGATGTGCAACAACTGAGATTACTGTTGAGCTGAGGTTACTGTCTAGTTAATGAATTAATCCTGGAGTACTTCCTTACTTACTGCAATTTATAGTACGTATATTATTTACTGCTATATTGCATGACGTTGCCGTTTGCCGATGTTACTGACGTAGCTGATGTTGCAGATGAAACTAATTGTTATATAGTGAGCTAGCTGTGTGTATTACGGATCTGATTGAAGTCTCAAGACTGGTATTTACGGTGGTACAGTTACAATATTGGATTATTGACAATAGTATTTTAATTAAAAAAAAACAAACAAAAAAAAACAATAAAATAAATCAGAAACTAATAACATTAAAGTTAAATTTCAAATGGAACTATATTAATGTCATCAATTCTGCAAGAGGGTCAGGAAGCTGCAGCTAAGTTAACATTTTAATTTTGTTTTATTTATTAATTTTTATAAACATTAACTGTAACCTGCTAATGTATTTTGTTCGTTGTTCCTAGTGGAATTCTGTATTGATTCGAATACAGTAGAGGTTAAAATAGGGTCCACTTGGAACAACTAAAACACGTGCATTTAGGTTAATTATCATAATTTTTGTTCCATTAGTTAGGTACTTCGTATTGCTGTACTATTATTTTTTCTCGTTGGTGTTGTTCTCTTTTCTGTCCAGTAGTTATATAGTTAGTTATTATTGCTAGTATTCTCCTTTCATTTTGTATTAGGGATATATTGTGCTGTATATATAATCAGTGCCATGACAACCCTTACAGCTTTAATAGAGAATGGTAAGTCCCTTGGACTTACCGGGCAGGAGTTGCGTGATTGGGTTAAGCTAAGAGATGCCGAGGAGAAAGAAGAGAGACGCGAGGAGATAGCGAGAAACAAAGAGAGGGAGGATAAGGAGAGGGAAGAGAGACGCGTGAGGGAGGATAAGGAGAGGGAAGAGAGACGCGAGGAGATAGCGAGAAACAAAGAGAGGGAGGATAAGGAGAGGGATGAGAGGTGCGAAGAGAGAATGATTAGAAAGCTAGAGGCGGAAAATGCGAAAGAGCGTTTGGAACTCGATAGAGCAAGAGCAAGCGAACCCCCGAGTACCATGAATAGCGAGAGACTCACTACGCCTACCCTGAAGTTACCATATTTCAGTGAGGATGTGGACAGTATGGACACATACCTATCACGTTTCGAGCTGTTGGCAAGTAGTGCGGGGATAGCAGAGGGTGAATGGGCGTCCTCACTTTTGACATTTCTCCGGGGTAAAGCCTTGGATGTCTGCTTGAAATTAGACAGAGTGGAAATAAGGGATTACAAAATAGTAAAAGACGCACTGATGCGAATGTATGGAAACACATCTGAGGGATATAGGGACAAATTTCATAACACCCGTCCGTCCAGTGATGACGATCCGCAGATATTTACAACAAATCTTAGTTTGTATTTCGATAGGTGGGTGGCATTATCGGGTATCGAACAAGAGTATAAAAATCTGAGGGAACTTATATTAGTTGACAAAGCCGTAGACGCGTGTCATAAGGATGTTATAGCATTTTTAAAAGAGAAGGGGCCGAAATCGTTAGAGGAAGTTACCGACCTCTTGAGAAAATACAAATCAGCACATCCAGAAAACCCCATATCGAAAGCAGACACAGAACAACGACAAGACGTTCTATGTTATGCCAGGGCAGTCACACAACCTGAACGTAGACATAGCTCTAGTCCCGGACGTCACAGAAGCAGTTCCAATGACCGCCGTGACAGAGATAGATCGTGTTACTCATGCGGGAAGGGCGGACATCTTGCTAGGGACTGTAAGGATGACAAAGTTAGTAGTTTAACATGTTTCTCATGCAACGGCAGGGGGCATACTTCACGATATTGCACCAAGCCAAAGAGAAACTACCCTGGCAGGAATACATATCTGACAAACGATTCCAGACAGAGACAGAGAGAGAGCGCTAACCCGGTGCTAGCAATACTGGCAACAGGTCATAGCCTCAAGTTCTACCCTGGGTTTGTGGGTGACACACCAGTAAACGTGTTACGTGACACTGGGGCTACAGTAGTAGGCATCAGAAGATCTCTGGTTAAAGATCATGAGTTGACGGGGAAAACAGGACATTGCGTGTCATTTGTAGGAGGTATACACGAGTTACCCCTCGCCATGATTAAAATCAAGACCCCTTTCTATTCGGGTATGGTACCTGCCTTTGTAATTGATGATCCACCCTATGATGTTCTAATTGGGAACATCCCTGGCGTGATAGAATGTAGTCCCGTGGAGTTAGACAGTTGGGTAAGACAGAATACATCCATGCAGAACTGTAACGCCGTCACAACAAGGGCACAAGGGATGAGAGATAAAGACATTTACTGCCAGGAACCTCAAATTGACACTGACTACTCAAAGGAAAGTCCAAGTACAGACCGGGTTATGACAGAGTTAGACGTAGTTACAGAGACTGCCGTGGGAAGCCAAAAGAAAGTATCCGTTAATGAGAATGGCAGATCCCTAGACGAACAGGTTGGGGATGGAGTTGACAGGGTTCGTGTAGACGAGAGTTCATTTCGGTATGACCGACAACATCATGATGGTAGAAGAATGAACTACACTTTCCGTGGGGATAATTATCTCAGGTACTGTTATAGAAATACGGGTGAAGATGCATATGGTAGAAGAAGGGTAGAGCAATACTTTAGGCCCCATTACCCTGATCAGTATTTCACTTCTAAGTCAGTACCAAGAAATAATCGGGTTGATAACGATTGTTATCAAATGAGAAAGTCTAGATATGGGTTCTGTCAAGGCAGGGAGAGGGATTTAAATTGCAACTGGCGGGAGCATATGATAAAATAGATTAATTCTGGGCTGCGTGACATCCCTTTACATATGTAACGATAATGGTTAATGTTTCTAACTAAGTAAACTATTACATTTCTTTTTAGGATTTTGATGATGTATGTTGTTGAATATGTGGTTTTGTTATATTTTTTTTGTTGACCAGTTTATTTGTTGTTGAAAAATGTATCATTTGGTTATTACGTTACTTAGTTTTTATCAATAATTTTTCTACGCATATTATGGCTAACTAGTAATTGATTAGTGTTATTAAATATAGTTATGAGTTGACATTAATTCCTGTTTGCATTACCGCACTGTTCTATCTTAATTTCTGTGTAATGGTAACTGTAATGGTCGGGGTATATTTTCATTAGTACTTTTATTATAATCCTAGGTTTTGCATAATAATTTTGTGTTGTAAAATATTCGTAAGATAGATATATTCTCTCACAGTATTGATGTTGGGTGAGAACTAATGATTGTCACATGACTCCTCACATTGGCTTATAACTTACACTTTAAATATAAGTATTTTGCCTAATGTAATTCATTGATTAATTTAATATTGTTATCCGATTTTGTTCTTGCTGGCATTGAGTGTCCAATCACTAACAACTAGGTCATTTGTAAATATATTGTTACCAGTTTAAACATTTTTGTTGACAGGTGTTATGTCGCCCTGTAAATATACATGGCTTTTATTAATTGTAATACCATTCATTATGTTATAAGTTTGTTACCTACACAATAGTTGTCAATCAACATGTAACTTTTGCTTTTTCTCTTTTATGCTAATCATCTTATTACGGGTATGAAAATGTTTAAAGTTTTTTTAGTTATACTTGTATTATTTTACGTTAAATTAGTTTTGGTTTTGTTCAGTATACAATTTGATGTTTATTTTATTTTGCATGATTGCATCATGCTTACTGACAAGGAGGGAGATGTTACGATCGCACCCCCTCTCATCACAGCCCCCCCCCTTCCCCCATATTATGTTTTCCTCATCGCCACACCTGTGGTCAGCGTAGCACAGTTAAAGTGACCGAAATCAAAGCCCTATTGTCAGGCTTTGATGTCCGTAACGCCCCGCCGCCTATTCTTCTCCCGAAATCAAAGCACCACTGGACTCTGGTCAAACCTCCGAGTCAGGCTTTGATGTGCGTAACGCATCGCCCCGATCTCCTACCGAGATCAAAGCCCTACTGTCCGAAACACCCATCCCCCACCTATCCCCCACCTATCCCCCACCCACCAGATCGGGGACCAGAAGTTGTAAGTTAGTTTTTAAGTCAGTGTGGTATTAGAGTTTGTATGAGATAGTCGTGCAGTCACGAGTAGTTTAAATAAAGCTCATTTATTTTATATTTCAAATCAATAAGCGTTGATTTATCTGTTGATATACCTGTGTGTTTCACTGTGTGTTTAATGGTTATCCACAAAAGAGCCCGTAACAATCTGCATTCCACGTTATGTCGGCCCTGTATGACGCATCAGATATCAAACTATACCTGATGTCAATCTACTAAGATTATATGACAAAATTATTGGGGGAAAAAACAAAAATGGTTCATCGAAGACTTGCCAATGCCCGCCATGTTTCTGTATCTTCACTAGACAGACACGCTCAACAGTGAGATTCACACACAGACATTCACTCACAGACACACACACACTTCTTCTTGAAGACACAGTGTGTTGAACTCTTGAAACTGTGACCTCAAAAGCTCGTTATTTTATTTACTACTTTTTGCTCAATAAATGACTAGCTGAACCACATCAAAAATGGAATCATCACATATTCCTCGCTGGACAATATTCTCCGGGGGCTAAGCCCCCATCGAACAGCCTGTCAGGTTGAACCCATTGAACAGCCTGTCAGATTGAACTATCAACTGGAATTGTTTATGAAACTCTAAAAATTGACAAGTGGAATGTTATTGATTATGTGTCAAGTGTTCCCACTCCTGCTCTCCGTTCAAGTAGAAACAAACATTTTCTGTCAATGTTTAAAATGCTAAACTTAATGAAGTTTTAATGAAGATAGGTTCTCTGTCCTTGTAAACACGTCAATTGGGAAATAATGAAATAAAACGAATATTAAAAATCTGACATTATATATGGCACTGGACATTATATAGCACTGGACATTATATAGCACTGGACATTATATAGCACTGTACATCATATAGCACTGGACATTATATAGCACTGTAATCATATAGCACTGGACATTATATAGTACTGGACATTATATAGCACTGGACATTATATAGCACTGTACATTATATAGTACTGGACATTATATAGCACTGTAATCATATAGCACTGGACATTATATAGCACTGGACATTATATAACACTGGACATTATATAGCACTGTACATTATATAGCACTGGACATTATATAGCACTGGACATCATATAGCACTGGACATTATATAGCACTGGACATTATATAGCACTGGACAATATATAGCACTGTACATTATATAGTACTGGACATTATATAGCACTGTACATCATATAGCCCTGGACATAATATAGCACTGGACATTATATAGCACTGGACATTATATAGCATTGTACGTTATATAGCACTGGACATTATATAGCACACGACTTTTCGTCCTCACTAAACAAACAAAAAATAAAGTCCATTTTCATATTTCAGAGTGATAGATTCACACATTTATACACTCGCCTAATGTAAATGTAGTGGTAATGTCGAATGTTGTCTAACCAGATCAAGTTTCTGTGTATAGTATGCATCACTATCTCTTTTTCGGAATGAAATGCTCAGTGTGACACCGTCAACGTGGATTCCGGTTTCACTTTTTAGAAATAGCAGATCACATAAATGTTCAATGGGGTGAAAACGTGTCTTTATTCAATTTCAAGAAATAGAGGAGGGGGGAGGGGGGAAAGCTGAAATTCCCTTATATTGGGCCTATATCAATGTACACAGTGTTACTTACTGATGACGCAATTTAATGTTACAGTAAAACTCTTTAAAATGCATCAAACGACGATTGAATTATACAAATAAGATTTTTTCACCAAGCTGTATGTGCTTATATACTAGAAAAAATGAACTGAAAATATAAAATGAAAATAATGGCTTTTTCAAGTAATACAAAATTAATATTTACGAAATTGGCAAGAAGTAAAACAATTGGATTTGATTTTGAAAGTATAGATAAATATCACAAACTTGAAAATCTGGCCAGTTAATAGTAAAAATTTTAAACATAAGCATAAGGCCAAGTTTAGAAGTGTAGGCCTTGTTTAGAAGGGTAGGCCTTGTTTGGAAGAATGTCTTGTTTGGATGAGTAGGCCTTGTTTGGAACATTTGAATAAAGACATAAATAGGTAGTGAATACATATAGATATAGTCAGTGAAGACATATATATACAGTAAGTGAAGACATAAAGATACAGTTAGTGAAGACATAAATCTAATCAGTGAAGACATATATAGTTAGTGAAGATATATAGATACAGTTAGTGAAGATATATAGATCTAATCAGTGAAGACATATATAGTTAGTGAAGATATATAGATACAGTTAGTGAAGACATAAATCTAATCAGTGAAGACATATATAGTTAGTGAAGATATATAGATACAGTTAGTGAAGATATATAGATCTAATCAGTGAAGACATATAGATCTAGTTTTCGGTGATGATCAATTCAACAGCGCACATGTTTGTAATTAAGAAAGGTCACCACACGGTAGTTGTCGTTGACTAGTCATCAAAAGTTATACAGAAATATCGCGCTGGATCTTCGAACTCCTCCAAAACTCGTTCTGATTTAAGGTGAAATTCGTTTAATGTTTTGTGTCCCGATCTCATACTATTCGAGATATAGGTTGATCAGAACTTTATGAGATCTACAGAATATATAACACAGAATATATAACACAGAATATATAACACAGAATATATAACACAGAATATTTTACTCAGAATATATAACACAGAATATATAACACAGAATATATAACACAGAATATATAACACAGAATATTTAACACAGAATATATAACACAGAATATATAACACAGAATATATAACACAGAATATATAACACAGAATAAACATATGATGTGGATTTATATTTAAATGTCATTCTGTTGTGCTATTTGAAGGCATACGGTACATTCAAATGACACAGTAGAACGACATTTGTCTAAACATCTCAACATTCACTATGTGAACAGATTGGATGGTGTGGTCTTTGTGATAAGAATACTAACAGCTATGTTGATGACTATCAACTTGTGCCCATGTCATTGGACATATATATTGACTTTGATCATGTCAGCAGTAACTGTCTGCTGTTACCAAGGTAACTGAAGATTCAAACTATTTATTTAATACATACTTTGATGCACTGGTGTCTGAATATTTTAAATTCACTATTCGTCTTCTGTTTCATATAAAAAAATTTATATTTACTTCAATCAATTTTTCTTCTAAACCGAACTTTCAAACTTTCATTCATTTGTTTGTGTCTTTAAATCTACACACAGGGGTTCTCTAACATTTTACACCAAGGGATCCTCCGAATATGTTGAACATACTCAATGATGCGTGCCATCGCAACGAAAGCCTTTTTTGTGTCCATTTAAGCTCGCAGATACAGGTCTGTCTTGTCCCTAATTGGCACAAAAGAAAATGTGTCTCATATTGCCCGAGGTGACCTAGAGATGACCCTGCGCATATAACCCAATAAAATGAGCATTTAGGTACAGATGAATACATCCACCCGATCAAAATTGTAACATTATGATCACCTCTTTTTCTACGGCATAAGTATACCAGATGATTGATTCTATCACATGATTCTATCAGATGATTGATTCTATCACATGATTCTATCAAATGATTTTATCAAATAATTTTATCAAATAATGTTATCAAATAATGAAAGAATTATAATTTAAAAGGAAATCTTCAGGGTTTCACAAACTTATCAGTACGCTATGTTCAGAAATACATACCGAATCTATAAATAATACAATTACTTAGCAATATCAGCCAGTGTGTTGATGTGTGATTATATTTATGTTTGAAAGCTTACCCGGCAATGGTCGGGAATGCAACGTAGGCCTACTGACAATTAGAAAAAAAGGAATTTTACAATTCGTGTGCCTTTAACAGTCTTCGATGATGTTTAACCGGCGATATACACCTCAGATAATAATTGGCGTATTGGTATCTCATTGGTATACACATCCTTATCTATAACCGATGATTTATCAGCCAATTAATCTAACTATATTGAGTGAACAATACCCTTTAAGACAAATATATACTACTAGCTGTACCCGGCCACGCGTTTTCGTGGTTAAGCCCTATGTAATGTAATGTAATAGTAAGTATTGAGAAAGCCCTAGTTTCTAATTGTGTTTATTAAAAAGAAAACAGACAAATTTTAGAAAAATAATTATCAATCATTTATAACTATAAACAAAGGAAGATCACCTCTATCGTGTGAACGCACGTTTATAAATTTATGATGTTTATTAATGCGGTGCTTTTGGCTGTACTTTCGGAGTTATGATTAATAGCGTGAATCCTGTTTACATGTTTGGTAAAAAATAAATACTGACGTAATAATAATTTGCAAACTAAAGTAAAAAGAAATATTTTACGATACTGTTTGTTAATTAAAACAAAATACTGACAAACTATTAGTTTGCACATAGCGGATTGGTTTATTTAAAAAAATAAACAATTTTCTTTACAAATCAATAGTAATATTGTTTCGTAATATCGTTTCGTAATATAGTTTTGTTATCTCTTTATGGAAAAATTAAAGATATATTTATGTTTAAAAAATCTAATAAACGATGTTTTACTTGCATTACAGGCATAATGTTACTTTCTTGTATTTCTTTTTTTTTTTTTTTCATAATTGTCTCATTTTCTAAAGTAATCTTGTTGACTGAAGAGGTGTAATTGTGTTATAAATATAAAATGTTAAATATCATTTAAAGGTTCTGTGACCTTTCTCATTTGCATCCGAGCTTCAGTTTACTGCGCTATAAAATAGACGTATCTTGTGTTCATGAGTATGTCAAGTTTCTTTTTGTGTGTTAACATGGGTGTGGCAGCTAGACAGAGATAACCAGATGGAAGGATGGACGGACAGAAGAAAGACGAACGACAGATATAGTGCGCCGTTTTGACAAACAGAAAAAATGAATTAGTAGACAGGCGTAGACCCTGCTGATATATTGATTTGATTGATTTGATTGATTTGATTGATTTGATTGATTTGATTGATTTGATTTGATTTGATTTGGTTTGATTTGGTTTGGTTTGATTTGGTTTGAATTGGTTTGATTTGGTTTGATTGATTGATTTGATTGATTTGATTGATTTGATTGATTTGATTGATTTGATTGATTTGATTTGATTTGATTGAGTGATTGATTGATTTCATTTGATTGATTGATTGATTGATAGACAGACATAAAGATAAAATGATAAATATATTGATCAGATTCTTTGTTTGATTGTAATGATACTTATTTCAAATATCAAGCCACAACCCCCACCCCAACCCCTTCAGTCCAAGTACACATCAATATATCAACTACTGCAGTAGATACTCCCGGCGGCACTGACCAGACCGCGCCAGACGGCTTCAATGTAGGGCTCAGTCTGGGACCAGAGCTAGACATTAACCTTCAGCTGAAACGTGTAGGCCACATCAGTCATCGTATACCCGTGTACTCACTCACTGCGGACGTCACGGGAGAGTTGCTCATCGAGAGACAGGAAGTGAGATCCAATCAGGTAGGATGGGGGGGCTGACATTGATTCAAATTATTGAACTAAGTGGGCAAGCGATAGTATGTACACTCTTAGTAATCAAAAGTAACAGGTTGGCGTGCGCGCACTAGCTTGCACTTTTCTGTTCTATGATAGAACATACTTTATGACTGCTGACTGACCGCTAAATGGACAGGACATAGGAGTTGATGTATTCTCCTAGTAAATAGCTATCTCCCACTGTATATTTGGACACATTTCAACTTTCAATTAGAACAATTGGCTGGACGGGTGATCTAGCGATATAGAGTGATTGAGTGTTGACCTGAGAGTCCCGGGTTCGATACTCGATGAGAACCAAGGTAAATTTTCCATATAAAGGCCAGTGTAAAGTCCCCAAAGTCCATTCAGCTTTAAATGGGTACCTGACTTAAGTTGGGTAAAGTAAAGGCGTATGGGCGTTGTGCTAACCACACAATCCCTTCATATGCCCGAGGTTACAGAAACAGATGAATTCTACACTTCATTTAACCTGAAGGTCTATTGGGCTAAGGGAACTTTACACATTAATGTAACGACCCATGACTTCAATCATCAACTGAAATTCTTATTACAAGTCTGGATTAAATGTATATATAATAAAGTCTTGAATACAAAACGCCGGAAATAACTGGCTTAGTTTCACTCTTACCCCAACGTAAATCAAACATAGTTTACGTAAGGTACACAGGGCCGAATTTACAATTTAGGGGCCCTAGGCCAACAAAATTTTGAGGCCCCGTTTTGAAAAATAAAAAATATTGCCCAGTTGTTTTGTTGTTTTTTTTTTTTTTAAATTTCTTTTGTGTGTACTATTCAACATTTTGGGGCCCCTAATTTCGCGGGCCACGGCCTAGTCGGCCTATCTATAAACCCGGCCCTGACACAGGTATATGATCACACACATTCATCAAATATTTATCTGTGCCTAGAATGTCGCCTACTACCAGGATGTCAATCATGGAGCAGTATTACAGATTGCGAAGGTCTACTCGACTCTAGGAACAGATAATATTTTCGTTATACAAGTAAATATACTGTATCACTTTTCTTAAATTTACACGTTTATATTTTGTTAGTAATTATAACTACGTCAATAAATTAACAATTAATTGCATTATGAGTGCTTTAAACTTTTTCTAACAGAAATTATCTTCATTAATGCATTATTTATTTATTTACAAGTACAAGCTTTTTTTTTTCAGAAAGGAGAGTTCCGAGCTAACAACACAAGATTCCTGATAACTCCCCTTGAAAAGAAAGAGAAAAGGGAAGCTAGAGATGAATTTCAGCATCACTTACATATGTACATTATTCAGAGAGCTGTCAATCAAGACACAGAGTGGACTGATGCAGTTGTTGCTCGTACGTGTCCAATGTGTTTGTTCTCAAGTATTTAGTATTAGACATATCTGTAGTATATACCAATTCTTTAAAATGTTTAAAATAATTAATCAAGAGTATTATTGCTCAGTTCAAATTGCAGTTGAAGTCAACATTTTATTTTAAAATGGAAATTTAAAAATGAAGTCATGTGATCCTTGTTAATATACGGCTGAATCAGGCCCATTTGGGGGGTGCTATGATTTAAAGAGGCAGTCGCACATGGGCGGTACCGTAATATATTGATTAGAATGTCAGTGAGAATATTAGAAAGGACCTTTGGGATTTTTCAGGTCCTGGTGAAAGTCTCCCAAGGCCACCCAGCTTTAAATGGGTACCTGACTTTAATTAAGTTGGGGAATTGAAAGCGATTGGGCGTTGTGCTAACCACGCAATCCCTTCATATGCCGAAGTTACTGAAACAAATGAATTCTACACTTCATCTGCCCCGATGAGCCCTTTAGGGCTATGGGAACTTTACTTTTTTTTCTATATTGGTCAGTGATATTCTTAAGTGCCGTTATCAGATTGACGTCAAAAATGACAAAGCATGGTTGAGAGAATTTGATGTCATTAACTATATGTGGTACGGCTGAAGCGTCTAAATAAAAGGGGAGGAGGTGAAGAAAAATAAACTTATTCTGCGACGCCCGGATGTGAAAAAAAGCCCTATAAAAATTGCATCATTTCTCTAGAACCGTGATTCCCAAAGTGCGGCACTCGTACCCCCAGGGGTTAAGCGAAGAGTTTTTTTTCGGGGGCATGCGATGCACCAGGCTGAGAAAATTAGATAAACCTGCACGGCTAAAGCGATAACCTGGGAGACCATAACTGTAAGAACAATATATGTACATTTGTTGTTGTTGTTGTTGTTGTTTTTCATTTTTGCTATGGGTGCCCTGCTATACAGAAAATCAAAAAAAGGAGGTACACAGATGTCAAATGTTTTTGGGAAACACTGAACTATAAAAAAGACGCTGCATTATTCACAACTAGATTTACTAAATGACAATCGCAGAGCACATAAAAATGCCCTTTGATATTTTTCTAGTATTTTTTTTTCGCCCTTGTAA
Source organism: Bulinus truncatus (assembly GCA_021962125.1). Classification (NCBI taxonomy): domain Eukaryota; kingdom Metazoa; phylum Mollusca; class Gastropoda; family Planorbidae; genus Bulinus; species Bulinus truncatus. Next base: position 3,379,234 of record JAGDYQ010000093.1, on the reverse strand, counting down.
TTGTACCTTGGGTACTTGTACTCTTACTTGTACTTTTGGGTATTTGTACTCTTAGTTGTGTTTGCTTGGTCAGTATTCTTGTTGATATTGGCACAGCCAACAAGGTGAGGCCCTATGACATCCCGGTGGGTGGGGGGGAGGAGGGCAAGGTTCTTGCCTATCCATAAGAACGACAATCTGGTTTATGTAATATTTTGGTTAAATTAAAGATTTGTTTCCCTTTAAGTATGTTTCTAAATTTAGCGCCAATATCAATGAAGACAATCCGAGAAGACGACACGGTGACCTTCGGTCTGCAAAACGTCAGCTCCCAGAAGAGACGTCAAAAGCGCCAGGTCATGACGAATTACTTCATTGACGTCACTGCCTACCTCGACTACAGCCGCTACCAACGATTCCAGCAACAGTCCGACAACGACACCATCAACCTACTGAGTCGAATACAGGAATACTACGCCTTTGTTTTTGCTGGGGCAAGTACAGCGTACAGCTGTTTAGTCTTGCATATGGGTCAGGGAAAAAATAAACGCAAAAAAAAAACGTATTTTATTTTTTATCAGAAATTTCTAATTTAGTTTCACTTTTCTATTATCTGGCCACTTCAGAGGCGGTTTTGGACCATGAGAGTAGAATAAAATATTTGGGCTTCTAAAACAAAAAACAAAAAACTGACATTTAAAGACTCTAAATTCTGTGCAAATTTTGGGCTTTTTAGACCGACCACAGATCGGGGCCCTAGGCCCACGCCCAGTTCGCCCCACAGTTTAATTTCGCCTCTGTTCCACATCATCGTTGTTTGTCTCTCCAATACACACGTTATATTATTGCTTCAGTGATTGTTTGATGATATAGCCCAATCGGACCAGTACATTTGTTTTAAACATTTTTTTTTCTATCCTGTGTCTTTCTTAACAGATTGATCTCATCTACCAGGGTTGGCCACCGATCAGTTTCAATCTTAAAGTTCGCTTGACGAAAATTGTCATTCTGAAGGTTGGAACTGTTATTGTCATTTTCATCATCGTCGTTATTGTCTTTCCCCTTTTTTAAATCTTTGTTGTTTTTTGTTTGCTCTCAGATTTAGAGAAAATTTGGGTGGAAACAAATGATAAATTAACCAAGCCTCTAAACAGTTGTTTTTTTTTCTTAGGATCCGGAAATGATCCCACTGAATCAAATCAACGAATCGATATATCAAAATGTGAATGTTTCACTAAATGGTTCTATAGACACGTATTCAATCATCCGAGACTTCTGGAATTTACTTAACTCAAGTGAAGGGAGAGAATTAAGTTTCCCATACGATCACGCCATGTTGTTTGTTGGGTAATTAAACTTTGATTTTAGTGTGTATGAGTTACCGTACTTCGTGGTGAGTGTAGAGCAGACGTGGGCAAATTACGACCCGCGGACAAAGTCCAGCAAGCCGAACTGTTTCATTCGGACAGCCAGACTATTTCATTCGGACAGCCAGACTATTTCATTCGGACAGCCAGACTATTTCATTCGGACAGCCAGACTGTTTCATTCGGCCCGCCGGACTGTCGTTTCACATTGAACCTTTTATATATATTTATGACGTTTACATTTAATTTATACCAATTCATTTCAATATTCCGATCTTCTGCCGATCAAATGAACGAACCCAACAAGGTACTTGAATCAAAAAGAAACTGCCACTTACTCTGTAGCTGACAGTTAAAAAGGTTCCAGCGTTCGTGCCCAGAATAAATGTGGGATTCCCCCTCCCCTTTCCCTTTCCAAAGATACACACAAAAACCTTTGGTACGTTAAAAATCCAATAACCTTTAACTAGATGTCAACCTGACATTGAATAGATGACCATAACGGCCGGTCATTGCACTGATCAGAAACTAACTTTAAAAGTAACAGCGAACCATTGGCATCACTTGAACAAGTATTTTTTTTAAAAGACTTTGCTAGATTTAACACTATAAGTAATTGTTTTCAATGTTGTGTAGTTATGGAAATGTTTACTGTAATGTTTACTACGTTTTCCGATGTCCTCAGATCTGACCTGTGGAATCTTTACCCAACACCAAACAATGGACTTACAGGTTATTTACATTCTATTCATTAGACCAGGACCGTTCTTAGTTATTCTGGGGCCTTAAACTGAGGCTTCCTTAAATATTGGGGGGGGGTCACAACGGAAAATTAACTCGTGTGGCCCTCTTAGCATCATTTAACAGGGAACTACACTTGAAGTGTTCTCTTGGCTGTGTATTTCCTATTTCGCCTATAATTATTATTAGATTGGCTCCTGCCTTAGACCCATGATACACTGATGTAAAAAAGATGTATTTTTTAAACATTTACTAACGAGTTTAAAATACAAAAACTGTTAAAGACAAACCATTCCTGTCTCATGTTGTCTCATCCTGTCTCATCCTGTCTCATGTAGTATCATGTTGTCTCCTCCTGTCTCCTCCTGTCTCACCCTGTCTCATGTTGTCTCATCCTGTCTCATCCCGTATCATGTAGTCTCATCCTGCCTCATGTTGTCTCATCCTGTCTCCTGTCTCATCCTGTCTAATGTTGTCTCATCCTGTCTCATGTTGTCTCATCCTGTCTCATCCTGTCTCATGTTGTCTCATGCTAACCAGGTTTAGCTGCAGTTGGCACATTGTGTCGCACTGACGGAATGAGTTCCTCTGTGGTTGAAGACTTGGGCGACTATTTCGCCACTTACACTGGTGCCCACGAACTCGCTCACTGGTAAGTTGAACCGAAATGTAGGGACGTCACATCCACACCCCGGGGTGGGGGTTGGGGGGTCGCTTTGGGCCCTTCATGGCAGGACTTTGAAAAAATAATAAGACCCTTTTTCTTATCATCAATCTGATTAACCTTATATGTCCTGATTAATTTTTTTTTGGGGTAAAAAAGAGTTAAATGGCAGGTGTAATTTATTTACATAAATGTCCATATATAAATGGTAAAGATGTGTAAGGAGTGGCGAATGATAGTAAGATATTAATTTAAGGTGAAGTAAGGTACGTATGAAATAATTAAAGGTGAGGTGAGGTAAATTGGTGTAGTTAAAGATCAGGTCAGGTAAGTTTAAGATAATTTAAGAAAAAGTTGTGGTAAAGAAAGAGAAACTGTGATATGAGAAGATGGAGAGAAGAAACATGTATACATTTGATGTGGTATTAAACTGTAACCAATGTTTGTTTGAATGATGATAATGCTCAGAAGTGTTCTTTAAATCAGCCTGGGATCTCTACATGACGGGATGACGCCCCAGTGCAAGGCCGATGACTTCTATCTAATGGCGCCCTTCTTTTCTTGGAGAGACGAGTCCAAGAAACTCCACCCGTGGCAGTTTTCAAACTGCAGCGTTGCAGAGATCACCGCGTCATTAGAGTCTTTGATGAATACATCGTAAGAAATACCGTTTAGTAGTGTAGGCTTGTTTAGAAATGTAGGCTTGTTGTTTGGAAGTGTAGGCCTTATTGTTTGTAAGTGTAGGCCTTGTTGTTTGTAAGTGTAGGCCTTGTTGTTTGTAAGTGTAGGCCTTGTTGTTTGGAAGTGTAGGCCTTATTGTTCGGAAGTGTACAGCTTGTTGTTTGTAAGTGTAGGCCTTATTGTTCGGAAGTGTAAGCCTTGTTGTTCGGAAGTGTAGGCCTTGTTGTTTGTAAGTGTAGGCCTTGTTGTTTGGAAGTGTAGGCCGTGTTGTTTAGAAGTGTAGGTCAAGTTTAGAAGTGTGGGCCTTGTTTAGAAGTATAGGCCCCTGACATGTCTAAACCAGTGCTGTGCTAGCTAGCAGTAGAGAAATATAGGCCTTTAACGTCTTCATAAATCTCCTGAGTTTTGGAAGTCTTGTTTGGAAGCATAAGGCCAAGTTTAGAAGTGTAGGCCTTGTTTAGAAGGGTAGGCCTTGTTTGGAAGAATGTCTTGTTTGGATGAGTAGGCCTTGTTTGGAAGTATAGGCCTTGTTTAGAAGTAAGCAGTACACAATTATTAATGTATATAGCTTAAATCTAAAATTAAGCAAGAGAAACTCGTGACTCGAAATTAATTGCAGCATAAATCATAACTGGTCAGATCCGGCGATATGTGCCTGTCTGATGCACTGCCTGCCATTGGTCAGTTCCCAGACGTCAGTGATCGTCTGCTAGGCCAGCTGTACCCTCCAAATCAACAATGTACTCTGAGATATGGTCAGTGGTCGTTTGATTGTCGCGTAAGTCGCAATAATTCTTTAAGTAGTTACATGCCCGTGGTCTCAAAACGACGACAAAAAAAAATAGAGTATATAATATTTTGCTACTAGCTGTACCCTGCAAAACCTTTGCATAGAGTTATACCCCCTTAGTTTTTATCAGTTGGCTAGGTTATTTTTGGTTTCGGGCAGATCCGTTTTTTACATGATAGTATTTTAAACTGGAATATTGTTGTATCAATTATTTACTTTCGATTTAACGCAGAATCCAAATTACTATTATATTATTAGATGTTACAAAAAGAAAAAAATGCTTCTTATACATACCTATTAATTCAGCGCAACATCGAAATATAGGGGACGAGAGGTCGTGCGGTGTATAGCACTCGACTGTCGAGTCCTGGGTACCTCAGTGAGAACCTTGTGTTTTTTTTTTTTTGTCATTTTTGGTGAAAGTCCTCAAGTCCACCCAGATTTAAAGTGGAAGTTAAGGCGGCTGGGCGTTGTGCTAACCGAGTTTATTGAAACACATGAATTGTTCTTTTCATCTGCCCCGATGAGTTCTCAGGGGCTTATGGGAAATGTACTACTTTTTTTTTTTTACAACAAATCAGTAGCATAGTTGTAAAGAAATAAGTTCCATTTAGTTTTATTTAACGCAGCAAACCCCGAAAAAAATAATACGGAGTCCGTCTAGACAAGCATGCGCACATCTACTGCTGGTCGGCGGAAAATAAAAAAAAAATAATTATTCCAGTTTGCTGGTTTAGTAAGAACTGCGTTTATTTAATTGTTTGCTTGTTTTGTTTTTATTTTCCTGTCACTACGAAGTTAACTATTTCAAGAAAGTTACTAGCTTGGCAGATTTCCAACTAGTCTAATTGTTAATCCAGCCCTCTGTATATATTATAAATATAAGCAATAAGATAATGTAAATAGTAAACGATTCATTAGTTTTTCTACCGAGTAGCCGAACAATATTTTCTCTTCAGCTGCCACAGAGCCTGTCGTGGTTCTCATAACTGTCATACATGTAAATGTTTTTTTTTTTGTATTCTACAGCTAGGAAACGCCTTCGATATATGTACATCCCTGTGGTGCTACAGCCCGAGTGACGACCTTTGTTACAGTTTACCACCTTTGACCGGAACATCATGTGGAAGTGGAAAGGTTAATCATTGCTTTATATCAGTGGTTCTCATACTTATACGCGTCACAGCCCACTATGAAAACTGTTTTGATTAAAGCTAACCAACTGTGAAAGACTGTTTATGTTACGCACGATCCACCCGTAAAGAAAACTGCGATAAAATAAATAGAAGTGTCATTGCTTTATATGAAGATCCCCCCCCCCTTTCCTTTTTTCATTAAGAGACTAACATACTCTTCGTTTTGTAACATAATAATTATAGAGTAATCGACCCTTAGATTTGTAACATAATAATCATTGAGTAATAGAGTTGTGATTAAGTAATTGGATTCTCAATTTATTATTATGAATTTTAATTTTGTCTCGACCCACACTGCTTGAATCAATTCCTTAGAATTGTCGCTAAATATGATTTCATTATTACGGGTGGTATTAAGTAGTTCAGTACGTAAATAACTATCTAGATTTGTAAGTAGGAAGATAGATTTACACTGACATGGTCGAACGAAAAGATTTTAAAAAATGGAAGAAAAATCAGTTAAGGAACAATTATAATTTGTGGCATCATTACTAGTTAATATTATTTCTAATTCACAGGCTTCGTTGAGCAAACTAGGGCCTCTGATTAGGGCCCCCCTCTGTTTAGGGTGCCCAATTTTGGGATTAGTTGTTTTGTTGTTGTTTTTTTTTTTGCCAACTTCAATATAAGTGTCACCTGAGCAAGGAGCCTAAGTTTTAAAATAATTTAACACTTTCCTTTTGATTATTTGTGGGTCTAACATACGCATTTGGCGGGTAGATGACTGTTTTTTTTTTTTTTACTAAAGGTCCACAAATTTACTTTTCCATAGATCCCTAAATAAAAATTGGACTTTGATCACGGCTCAAATGTATCCATTCTAGACGCCTCTCTCTCTCTCTCTTTCTCTCTCTCTCTCTCTCTCTCCCCCCTCACCACCCCCCCCCCCCCGAATTTCCCTAGGAAACTTGGCAAAATGTTTTATGACCTCATGATGGTTGATGATGCTTTGAGATTTGAACCATTCCTTAAATAAGGCCAGGAGCTGCTAATAAGTCCAGGTGGTGAGAGAATGGCATCTGCTGGTGTAAGGCCAGGTGCTGAGGTAAGGCCATGAGCTGGGGTAAGGCCAGGGGCAGAGGTAAGGTCAGGTGCTGAGATAAGGCCATGAAATGAGGTAAGGCTAGGTGCTGAGGTAAGGCTAGGTGCTGAAGTAAGGCCAGGGGTGGAGGTAAGGCCAGGGGTTGAGGTAAGGCCAGGGGCTGAGGTAAGGCCAGGTGCACACTTTCTCAGATACAAATGCAACGAACAGAGAAAGATGCACCATTTGTTTTTCGATAGGTAGCATGAGGCCCAATTCATTCTCAAACCTGGCCTGGTTAGCCCAAACAATGATATATTGCTATAAGTTTAGAGAAACGATAACGAAAGATGCTTTAATCAATAAAATCATCACGTATAATTATTTGTTTTACATATGAAGGTGTGTCGTCTGGGACGTTGCGTCACCGACACCCATGCACCGGAAGTGGATGGTGAGTAAAATAACGAAATCAGTATGCCCTTTATATATCAAACAATGGTGGTGAATTCAGTTGTTGGCTTTTTTTTTAATATAGTAACAACTTTGAAGGGGGAAAAATCAATTGCTGCATTTTTTTCAAACGTTTTTCATTTTCCTATTTGGGGATGTAATTTTTTTTGGTTAAAAATGATTTTTGCTTCCATTTTATAATAGCATAGTTGTTGTTTTTTTATATTGGTTTGCTTACCCAGTGGCCGTAATGGCGTAAACATATTTTAAGAAATAAAGGTGTTCCTCTGGCCAAAGCAAGTTTCCTCAAAATTAGTGCATTTCATTTTCATTTTAACTCCGCTGAATGATGCAGAAATGAAAAGAAAAAAAAATTAAATAAATAAATGAGTCTTGTTCTAAAAATGTGTGTCTATACTTTTTATTCCTGAATCAATCCATCGCTAATCTTAATCCAAATAATATATGTGTATATACAGTGGATTCCGCTTAATTGGGACATCCGCTTATTTGGGACAAATCTCAAAGAAACCAAACCAAGAAGCCAATAGTAAATGTGTATGTTTAATTGGGACAGCCGCTTATTTGGGACAAAAAGCCTCGGTCCCGATGTGTCCCAATTAAGCGGAATCGATTGTATAATGATTATAATTTTTTTTGTCGACAAGTGAATTTTTTTTTAAATAATGTGTGTGTGTGTGGGGGGGTGTATACCGACGGATCAAATGTATTTCACTTTATATTTGGTGTTCAAAATAGAATGGTGTGTCTTTCTGGGTTTTGTTTATGTCTATCTGGGTTTGTTCTATGTCTTACTGTTTGTTTTTTTAAAATTGTTTCATTGCAGACCTGTGCATGTTTGAGGACAGTATGATGGTCTTTAGGAAATCTTGCCAAGAAGGCATCAGCGAGTTCAAGGGTCACTGTTACAATGAGAGAGTGGTGAAGCGATGCTGCCTCGCCTGCGGTCATGTCAGGGCCAACAACTCTGGTAAGTAACTTTTCTGAGGCATACAATTTGAGAACTGCGGCAAACAAACAGACCAGAATGCGACATATATTCAGTAGATGAAACAGTGACAGGTAAGTAGGTGGGTGTGAGTTGGACTGACCGGCTTCATACCATTCGTGTTGTCTGTCTATTAGTCATTAACTTTGGTTTAACAAATGTCTGCAATGTCTTATATCACATTCGTTATTATAGAAGGTTCAGGTGCTAGTAGAGCGTGTTACACTTTCAGGATGGGCCCCCTTCAAACATTTCGCGGGAGGGAGGCCCTTTCAAATTATTCGTGGGAGGGCTTCCAAGTTTTTAGCAACGTAACTGGTCGGTCTGCTTTGTTTCATATATATATATATATATATATATATATATATATATATATATATATATTAGGGTGGGTAAAAAAATTTTTTTTATTCAAACATTATTAAAAAGTTGTTACATCATGGTAGTACATGGAATATGTACAAATATTTGAAAACTACATAGTTTTACTACTCCCAACTTTTGTTCGAAATTTTAACTATATTTACTGTGAGTTTTTTTGTGACTGAACATGTTAAATTTGTGACCTAGGTTATTCAAAAAAGAAATGATATGCATATAAAATTGATCTAAAAATTGTTGTTCTGCAATATAATTAATTCATAGTTATTATTGACATATTTTAGTATCTAAAACTGTAAAAAAAAAAAAAAATATTTTTTTAGACATAGTGCATTTTTTTCGCCCCGTACCCCCTTGAATTAAAAGTTGGGAGTGGAAGACATCTGATTTTTACAAATTTTACATTTTTACAATCAGTAGAACCATAGGCAACTTTTTGCATATGTTTCAAATTCCCAACTTCAAAAAAATGTTTTTTGACCCACCCTAATATATATATATATATATATATATATATATATTTACTGTGAAACTGTGTATGCTTCTGTTATATTATAAATGAGTCAAATACATGTATTATTTTATTTTTAAAAAAAAGTTTGTCAATGGCAGAGTGTCCGTTCGGCGATGCCTGGTTGAACTGTACCAGTGATGTATGTGTCAATGGATCCATGGATGATATGAGTCGATGTTGTCATACTTGTGAAAATGTTACTGCACAATCGTTACGATCTACATCTTCGTTACCAGCTACAGGTAAACTGTGTGACAGAGATCTTGTGACAGGTCCTTTGACAGATCGTGTGACAGATCATATGACAGATCGTGAGACAGATCGTGTGACAGATCCTGTGACAGATCGTGTGACAGATCCTGTGACAGGTTTATGACAGTTCATATTACAGGTCATGTATCAATCAGATCGTGTGACCAGTCGTATGAAAGATCGTGTGCATCTTATGACCGTCGGATAGACAGACATGCATACCTACTGGCGGGTTCACTTAGGGACCGAAAATCAACCGGACAGACCAAAAGAAAAAACATGCAGACAGACAAATAAACGAGTTATCAGATGTGCCAATAACTGACGAACAGAAAAAACAGGTAAATAGACAGAAGGAAGGACAGGCGCACCGATGGACAGTCAGAAATATAAACAGACAAGCGAAGTCTAGAACGATTAGTGGGTCACTCTACTAGCCTAGAGGGCGTAAGGTCGTGTGGTAAAACGATCGAATGTCGTCCTGAGGGTCCCCCAGGTTCGACCACCATCGGGAAATCTTTCAGGTCGTGGTAAAAGTTCCCTCCACGCCTCCCGTGTGTGCCTCCGTGACCATTGCACTATCGGTCATGCTGGGTATGTCATAAGAGCAATACAAAAACAGTCCTATAGCAGCTCATAGGATCTAAAAAATAAACATCTCATTCTTCGTAGACAGACTAGATTATGTTGACTTAGCAAGAGGTGTTTTATTGTCAATTCAAAAGAAGACAGGTCGAAGTGCTTTGACAGTCAAGTAATGTGTATTTCATAAATACTGTCTGTAGACTTCAACCTTGGAATCAACAAAGCCGCATTCCCAGGACAAAAAAGTAGTTATTTTATCGTACTGCGGAAACCCTTCCCCTTCTTACTGGTGGTAAATTCACTTTATTAAGCGTCACATCGGGAAGACCGCTTTCTCTAGCTGCACCACAGGGTGCTATTGAAGCTGCAGTATTAAGTCCTTTACTGAAATAGGCACAGATGAAATATGTTCACTGCGTTTTATATCCACAAATGCAATGAGAAAGGGAAAAAAAAGTTTTTTTCATCTAAATTGACCCTAGTTCGTAGCCTGGTCTCTTACACGTAAACAAACAGAAATTATAAATATTTCAGCACCGTAGCGGAAACGGCCCTAGTGGTAACCAGTGCCTATGGCGTCTTTTGTGGGGCCCAGGGCGAGTGCTTTTTGTGTGGACCAGGGTGAGTGTCCTTTGTGGGGACCAGGGCGAATGTCTTTTGTGGGGCCCAGGGTGAGTGTCCTTTGTGGGGCCCAGGGTGAGTGTCCTTTGTGGGGTCCAGGGCGAGTGTCTTTTGTGGGGCCCAGGGTGAGTGTCTTTGTGGGGCCTAGGGTGTCTTTTGTGGGTGTCTAGGGCGGTTACTTGAGTTTACCTCAGGCCTACATTGTATTTACTAAATCATCATATGATTCATTTACTTTTAAACTTCTCTGGTGTCGTTACAGCTCAATCAGCAACTGGATCTGGAGCAAACAGGTTTGACACCACAAAGACAAATGACGTCCCCAATCCAGTCGATGACCGTGATGACACTGAGGTCAGTAGGTCAACGAAGGTGCGGGCAGTGTGTCCACCAGCTATATTTGGATTGGTGCAACTCATAATCCTCACCAAATAAGATTTTTTTTTCCTCGTATTCAATTAGTATCAACAAGTTATTCTGTAATAATTAATGCTAAATTGAAATAAAAATGTGTATGTTCTAGAATTTATATAATATTGGGGCACTATATACAGAATGATTCTGTTTGTATCCAGCCTGCATAATTTATATGCACAATATTTCTTTACTTGAGACATTTTTGTATGAGGTGATAAACTTTGTTGCTTCTCTAATAAATAGCATTTTTTTTGTATTTAACAGAACATCATTAGGTTTTTTTTTTTTTGTTGCATAAATGAACAATTAATTGTGTTGTTTATAAGTATAATAGAAAGTCTATTGTAAGTGTTTATTATCTCTATACCTATAAGAGGCATTTGCTGTCTGTTTGTTCCCTTATAACTCAAGATCCAGATAACCAAATAATGTGAAATTTGTTACACATACACATAATTACATGGGGAAGGTTATAGGACAGGTTTCGTTTCATCTCGATGGGTAGTTTAATTGTAATTATTTTTTTTTTATTTTAGTATTATACTATATTACAGTAATCTCGACGGCGCCATAAATAAAATTCCTCTGTGACGTCATTTCCCGATTCGAATAGAACTTGCGCGCTGGTGCTGTATTGTGCCTTTGTGATGCAAAGAATTGTTGATGTTTTTTCATGCTCCCTGATTTGTACAGTTTGAGGAAGATAAAGGAATGAAGAAGGATTTTTAGAAGAAGTGTGAAACCATAATAATAAGTATATATATATATATATATATATATATATATAGAGAGAGAGAGAGAGAGAGAAAGAGAGAGAGAGAGAGAGAGAGGGAGAGGGAGGGAGAGAGATAAAGAGAGAGAGAGAGAGGGGGCAGGAGGAGAGAGAGAGGAAAGGAGGGTAGGAGGGAGGGAAGGAGGGGGATAGAGGAGGGAGGGGGATGGACAGGGGGGAGAAAAGGAGGGGGAGAGAGGGAGATGGGGGGAGAGGGAGATGGGGGGAGAGGGAGATGGGGGGAGAGGGAGAGAAAGGGAGGGAGAGAGGGGGTAGGGAGGAGAGAGAGGGGAGGGAGAGAGGGAGGGAGAGAGATAAAGAGTGGGGGGCAGGGAGAGAGAGAGGGAATGAGGGAGGAAGGGGGAGAGAGGGGGAGGGAGAGGTGGAAAGGGGGATGGGAGAGGGAGCAGGGGGAGATGGAGAGTGAAAGGAAGGGAGGGAGAGAGGGGGGTAGGGAGAGAGGGGGGTAGGGAGAGAGAGGGGGAGGGAGAGAGGGTGGGAGAGAGGGAGGGAGAGAGATAAAAAGTGAGGGGGGCAGGGAGGGAGAGGGAATGAGGAAGGGAGGGGGAGAGAGGGGGATGGAGAGAGAGAGTTGGAAAGGGGAGGGAGGGAGAAAGGAGGGAGAGAGGGGTTAGGGAGGGAGAGAGGGGAGGGAAGGAGAGAGGGAGGATGGACGTTGGGAGAGAAGGAGGGAGAGAGGGGGAGGGAGGGAGGGAGAGAGAGAGGAATGGAGAGAGGGGGTAGGGAGAAAACAGAAGGTAAACAGAAAGCCTTATTTTAAACCCGGGCAAAGCCGGGTACTTGCAACTAGTGTATAAATAACAGAGCATAAATAACTTTGAATTTTGGTATAAGAGTACCTAAATTATACGGTGATGATTGTTGTTTTTTGTAGCATAACAGAACATCAATTTTATTTTAGTTTTCTTTGGTATTATAGAATATCAGTATGTTGTTATTCACTCATTTTCAGTACATCTGAATTTCAATTGGACCTAAATGTTGCATTTTTATTATCTCAAAGTTCGTTTTGTACTTCAATACTATTCTGAGACAATCGTAACCCATCAACTATTAGATACAAGCCACACAATATGAATGGGACCAGATTAACAACAACCACACATGAACAATAATAGCAAACAAACAATAATAAGTGGAGCATTTATTGACATTGAACATAGCCTATATAAATACAAGCATTTAACAAACGATAAAATATTTTGTTTTATCCCTATCAGTGGTCCTGATAGGGAGATAATCCACATGATTAAATATTGTCTGCCCTTGATCACACAAAAAACAGTAAGTGGAAAATAAACAAATTGAAATAAATTCAACACAAATAGTAAATAAAAAAAAGACATTGTACATTTTGATGGAGTAAAATTTGCGTTTAATAGATTTAGTTAACTTTCTATCATATTTTATTTTCGTGAGACACTGTCTAGAGATTTTCAATGACAATATTTGAAACAGCCTGGCTTATTTCAAATTATTGTAATTTAATAAAATTACAAGTCAAAAGATAGAATATCTAATTAAGTGTTTAAGTTTCACACACAAAAAAAATTGGTTAGGTAACAGGTGCAGTGTTAGGGGAAGAAAAAACTGTCCACAACGCACAGGAGATGATGGAATTGCTGAAAACATTTGATTGTTGGTCTACGACCACCAATGGCAGATTATCACATATGTGTACAGTTCCAACCAAATAAAGTATTTTGTCTGACATTTTCTAATAATTTCAGGAATCATAAAGAATTTGTAGGTATATAACAAAACAAATAAAATACTCTATATTTAAAATCCTTTTTTTTTTAAACTTTTCTTCTCACAGTTTACAAAAAATCACGAATGTTGACCGTATGAAATTTAATGGTTACAAAACAAGCACAAGCCAAAAAAAAAAAAGGTCATGAGGTGCTTTATGCAGACTGACATCCTTCCAAATGTAAAATTATTAACATAATCTTTGAGGTTCACTCAGTTCTCTCATTAGGTATTCAGCCCTAATGCTGCTTATTTAGCATCTATTTTGTATAATTCACAGTATGAAGTTTTAATAAAGGCACTCAGACTAGACACTTCATTGAATAGATCATTTTTTTTTCCACTTTTGATAACAGACCTTTCAAGGCTTTAAATAAAAATGTAAAAACAAGGAATGGCTCTTTAAAAGTGAAAATTATAGGAACTAATTTAAAAAAAAAAAACACTGACTATAAGAAACAATTGAGATGAACGAAAGCTCTATACAGGTGTATAGGTTACGGTTGAAAAAAATGTTCCATTCAAAGTATAATTCTTGTATTAGTTAAGGGACATTGTTTACTAATGAATTCATTTTCATTTTTTTTTTTGTAATAAATAGCCCTTGAGATGTTATAAACCGGAGATGGTGAAATCTGGCACAAAGGATGGGCAAAAAAGAAACTTGCCTTGGGTTAAAATGGCAGAATTAAAAAATTAAATTTCCACAATAACAAAACAATCAAATGTACCAATGCAAACTAAATTTTACTTCAAACTCATAGAATCTCAAGACATTTAAAATTCTGTTGTATGCGCTTCCATACACTTAGCTTAAGTTATATATAAGAAAGAAATATTTATTGAAAAGTCTGGAAACATAAAACAATCAGATGTGAATCTTGTAACAATACTAATTTTCAATGCGTATGCTAATTTTGCCCAAGAGAATCATTTCCCTAAAATATACCAGCTTGCAATGAGTTTACATGCAATTATGTTTCTATATTTTGCTATAAGAAAAGTCAACCAAAAATTCAGACCTCTTGAAAAGTAAAACATTTTAGAAACTGTTGACAAGTGGCTTTTTTCATCTTCACAAACAAGTATTGCTTGCAAACTCATTCATAAATTTAACTGTAACACTGACACACATTTAAGAAAATGGCTTTGTATCAATCAGCTGTTCCTTTCCTCTTGACTTTGTTATACTTTTTCCAAGTCAAAACCATTATTCCTAAATATAAACATTTCTTTATCAAAGTGCTAGATACTAAAACTTAATTACACACAACAATCATATGAGACACCGTTCAAAGTATACATTTCCTATATGTCCTCCTCGCATGGACTTGGCCACATTTTGTTCAAACAAACGTCGATTTGTCTGTAGCACTTCGGCTGCCTCTTTGTTTAAAGGGTCTTCAGGATTGGGTTCCTATTTAAAAAGTGATAATTTTTTATTACTAAAAATTAAATTGAAAATAATAAGTTATTTAACATACATTTAGCTTTTAAAAAATAAAATAATTTGATGAACTAATTTAACTGTTTGGAAATTAAAAATTGAATATATTCTAAGTCCAAATTCAATACATACCAAAAACAAATATTGTAAACCATAGACAATTGAATTGATTGTTAGGACTGGTTTCCAATCTTCCCTGAAAACAGAACAAAAAGTTTAACATTAAAAAAAGTTTTTTTTATTTTTAAACAAAATTGAGAAGTGTATAAGAGGGAATGATTGGGCGATTAGTAGTATTGTTTTCGTCGACGAAAACTAAAACTAAAACCTTCGTTAATGAAAATGTTGACTTTTTGTCAACGAGAATAAAACTAAAACTAAAATTAGCAGCAAGACTAAAACTGGACGAAAACTAAATCTGGTAGACAAAAGACTGAATAAAAACTGAAACTAAAACTCCCCAATGAAATAAAAACTAAAATCCCCATTTATCGTTCTCTTCCAGTACTGCGGTCTGCTGGTGAACCATCTATTCTACGAAATTATTATGACCTAGGACATATCTAATCTGTTTCAACAATTGGTGATTAATAATGATGTTATTTGTTATTGGTGTTTACAAGACTAAAACTAAAAGTGAAACTAAAATGAATACGACGAAAACTAAAACTCTGGTGTTTTAGTTTTAGTCGACGAAAACTAAAACGAAAACGTAAATTAAACTAAATTAAAACTAAAATTATTACAGAAAAAACGAAATAAAAACTGAGACTAAAATAGGACCTGGGACTAAAACAACACTAGCGATTAGAAGAATATTATAAAATTACATATACTCAGCTAAAAGTGTATAATAGCAAACAGTATTGTGTAATTATACACCAATCATATACATTAATTGCGTTAAAAATGTGCCTTAACCAAGAACCTCAAGCCTATACTCTGAATCATCTCCCATCACAAAAATCATAAACAAAAATGGAGGATATTAGAGATATGCACTGAGCTAATTGTTAGAGCTAAGTTGGCAAATGCAAATAGAAATAAATTTTAAAAACTCAATGCTTAAAATACACAATATTGTTCAAAACATAAATATTTTCCCAGTTTTTAAGGTTCTTAAATAATGCCTTGAAGATGTTTCAAGAAATGACATGGCAACAACATGGATTGACTCATTATTCAACCAATGGAAATCAATAAACGAATGATAACGAAATGACAAATATTCTGCTCCTAACATAAATAACAAGGAAACATTGTTTTTGTGGCTTCAAAATTATACTGACAGTCAAAAATGATTAAAATAAGACTTAAACACATTAAGTGTTTTATTTTTTCCATTTATAATGAAATTGATTGGGTGGAACCATTACTACATGTACTACAGGGAGAGATGTATCTAATAAAGAAAAGCATTCCTTCCAACAAAAAGCATTAAAACAAATAATATATGCAGAATGATTTAAATGTCTTCCTATTTATTAAGGTAATTTCTTTAATATATGGTTAAGAAATAGGTTCTATCTCAAACTGTTTAAAATTTGTTTAGGCACAAATTTAAAGCATCTTTTATAATCCTAAAATATTGTTAATAATATATAGCTACATGGTTTAATTGATTCTTGATCAGTTGTCTACTATTTTTATCCTTTAAAAATTTATTTCCAGAAATGTAGCATTTTTTCTATTAAAAAAAAATATTTGAATGTTAGATTAACCCTTAGGATATGTAATAATGTATGATACAGCGATTAAATAGGTTTTCCAATTTATTTTATGTGGTAGAATATATAGACCTACATAATAATCTCATAATTTGACACATTTTAAAGTTTGTTGTAAATACATTTTTCGAATTTTCTAAGGAAGCAGCTAGTGTAGTTATTTTATATCTCATTTAAAATATCATTTGAAAACTAATCAGAATATCAAAAAAAAAGCAAAAAAAAAAAAAAAAGAAGTCTTTTGAGTTGTGTTGCCTGGAATTTTCAAGTTTAAACAAGATAAAGGGATATATAATTATGAGTGAAACACACACATGCACACTAAGCCAGTGATTCCCAAAGTATGGATTGCAAGAGAATTTTATATGGGTCACACACAAAAATAATAATTAATAAATAAAAATAGACAGGTGCCTAGTTCAAACTTTTATCATTGTTTTTTTTTAGCTGGGTCACTGAATGCAAAACAGTTTTCAAAGTGGGTTACGAGGAATAAAATTTTGAGAACCACTGCGCTCTACTGTAAGAAATTTACCTGAGAATATTTAAGCACACATTTCCCTCAAGATCAATATTCGGATGGTACACCATTGTTTCACATTTAACTTTAGGAGGATCATGTGGGTAGCCTTGACCTACTTTAAAACTAAACACAAAGCGGCCACCCCTGTAAAATTCCTGTTGATGAGTTCATATTTAAAAAGTAAATTAATATTCGTAGTAGTTGTACATGTACATGCCTACTGCTAAACAAACACTATGGCAATTTACACTGCATCCAATCTTGAAATTATTAAGAAAGATCAAATTTCATTATTGGTAAGTGAGCTCAATTAAATGTTGAAATGATTTTGACAAACAATGAATTGCTAAAAGAAAAAAAAAAAGAAATAAGATGCCTTTTTGAAAAGAAATGGCTGAGGTGCTTTCGTTGTGAGTCTGATCTGCAAGCTAACAAATTCAGGTTCGAGCCTAAGTGACTTCAGTCAATTACCTATGTTTTCTATGGTGATTGACGGGCCAATGCACATTCAGCTATGGTGGGAGTGAAAGGCGGGTGCTACAAACACCATCTCATCAAGAGATAAATATTTTACAGGAATATGGGGTAAAAGTATGCTTAGTTAACCAAGTTATAAATTAGGGTCATGCTTCGGCGCAGTCTAGACTGCAAAATGCCTGATTTATGTCCACTGAATTTCAATTGGATGCCCTAAAAAACTGAAGGAAAATAAAAGAATCAGGTCATATGATTCTGCATACAAAGTTTCTTAAATGAATATCCTAACAGGGAAAATAACCTAAAAAAAGTTTGAAACATATTTTTAACCATAAATATCAATGTATTATTTTGACACTTGAAAGGATAGTTTTAAAAAATAACTATGCATAGTTAAGTATGTAGTAAGGTAGTTAAAAAAATTATAATCATTGATTCAGAATGGTAATTACATTTCAAACATTAAGCACCCGTGAGCAATAGAGCACTAATTAAATGATTTTCTCTATTTAGAAGCTCCACAAAGCAACTAAAGAATAGACAAACAAAATAAAATAAAACTGTCAAACCTCATCGGGTGAGATAATAACTTTGAAATTAAGAAGATCATCCGGGTCTGGAAACTCCACCTGACATGTTCTTGGCAGATTTAATTCATTGATATCTGGTTTAAAAAAAAATACACAAGGTAACAAATTAGTATACAATTATTTTTTTATTTAACTGTCTTGAATTTTACTGAAAAAGGTATGATTATGTATTTAATGCTAGCGAAAATCACATATTACTTAAAAATTTCGAACTAAAAAAATGTGTCTACTTATTAAAAAAAATGTTCAACATGGGAAGGGAAACAAATTTTACAAGGCAATCTAACATATTAAAAAAAAAACTTTAAACCAAATTTTAAGAGAATGTAAATTTTATATAAAAATAATTTCAGCCATACAAATATTATGTGCTTATCCATTTTGTTCAAATTTATAAGAACGTTCATCAGGAAGTAAAAGAATTACAAAAGTGAGCTTTGTAATTCCACTTGAAAAGTTATTTGAAAATTCAGCACAATAAGTTTTATGCTGTTTTTTTTTCTTCAAATTGTATTTCACATTTGCTTTTGACACTATGAAAAATTAGGTATAACACAAAAATCCTCTAGAGATATAATTTTTTCAATTAATATTTATTTCTTTTAATAAAAACTGTTTTCTATATATGCCTTTACCATATTCTACTCAAACACCAATGAAAAAGTAAGTTTTATAGTTTTATGAGCTATTTGAGTTACTGGCTATATGTAAGACATAAGGTTTTATGCCTGGCAACAATCATTGCCATTGGACTTGTTGATGAACTCACTATAGTTTACTAATTGTCTACCGACAATCATTGATCCAAAATATTTCACTCTATCAAAAAGTATTGTTTTAAATCAGTACCTAGCCTGACCAAATTACTTTGAGCACATACAGGACAACAGCAAATGGAGAATTAGGAAAAATGTTGAATCAAATGAGGACTTAAATATAAAATTAGAAATAAATGGGTGGGGGTTATCAAGCCCAAAGAACCAAGATACCAACAAGTTTATTAGATGACAACTACTCACAATACTGTGAAAAATGCCATGAAGCAGATGGACAGACAGGTTTAAAAATAAAAAACCAAAGCCATGGAAATGAATGCAGGAAGGAGAAAAACACTTTAATAACAATGGATTCAATTGGTTCTAGGGAAAATAGAAAGTGTAAAGGAGTTATGTAAGCCCAGAGTCCTAACAGGGGGTGACTGCCATTTAATAGATGACATAGAGACAATTTAGTCCTTAATAGTTAATGGCATCTAGGGTCAAAGTATAAGAGAATTACATTATGTAAAACTTCTTTTTGAATAAAGCGATTAATATTATAAATATTAATTAATAATTATATAAATTATTAAATGTAATGTCTGTAACAAAAATAGTATTTGTAGCATTACAGATTTGTGTAAAACCATAAAGATGAGCAAGCTTAGTTCGTTTTTTATTTCTAGAATTATTCATGGATTACACCAATATCAAAAAGTTAATTTTTTTTAATAGGTAGTACTTTCTGTAAGTATAACCAAGATAGTTTTAAAAATATGGACAGTTGTTTATTATCATTGACTCATTGTGTATGAAATACTTGACTAGTAATACCTTTCTGTACTCTCAACTGCGCGGCAGAAGCTCTTTTACCCCTGTCTGGTGCATTTTCTCCGCCTTTATTTTGTTGTTTTAATGAAAATAGCTTTATCATATTGATGATTATTTTAACAGCTTAAACTAGAAACTAAACAACACCCTCCTCCTTAACAAAATAGTGTTGTACTCGTAGTAAACGGAAACAATCCAGTATTTTTCTTACAATGACGGAGTTCTATAAAAAGAGAGAATTATTAATTTTTCTCACTTCCGCTTTTAGAAGCAGAGATACGACTAAGTATTCTTTCGTATATACTACATACCATTCCCTTTTTATCCTGGTTACTGGCTTTTTATCTAATATATATACGGTAATAACTATAAGAACTAAATTCTAGTAGTTAATGTTGCATATTATGTCAAAGCTTAATTGGTCTCCCTGAGACTCCGATGCGCTACTTGCTTCTGCTTCTAGGGTGGACATTTTTTTTTTTTAACCGCGGTCCACAAAAGGTCTTTGAATTTGACAAAACGGCTAAACCACCAACAGTGATATACATTAATTGTAAAACGTTATTGGTGTGAACGACCGAAGGAAAGCGAAGCGCGAGCCAGATCCAGGGGCGCCGAGAACCGACAAGGGCCCCAGGGCAGGACATCATTGCGGGCCCCTTAATAAACAATGAGTCGTGAAAAAATTGAAATGGTCGGAGCGGCCGGGTCCCCTTACAGATGCGGGCCCCCTGGCAATGACCTGCCAGCCGAATTTTTTTTTAAGTTTCGGCTGGCTGACATAATTTTTCGGCTGATAGCCGGCGTAGCCGGAATTAGACCATAAATTGAGTAATTTGACATTTGCGGCTGATTTTCGGCTGATTTTTGGCAGATTACGAAATATTTGGCTAAAATTCGGCTGACGCCTAGACAATATTGAATTGATAAAACTTCAGCAATAAAACAATTGTACAATAATTGGTGAAAAGTTTTATTATTTAAAACAACAGAAATAAATAGTTGTATCATCATCTTTTCAAGTCAAGTATAGGCTGAATTATCATCAATGTTGAATTCCAACTCGTTGGACATGATGCCTTCACTGACTTATCATTGTGTCTATGACTATCACTGATGGCGTTAGTGCTGCTCTCAGAGGCATCCATTATTGATGCACTAAGCTGATCATCTACAAGAAGCAATATACACACTGAAGACATGCCTTCTTTCAGGATCTTTATCATTTCATTATCCTCTGTGAATGCTGCATCGTCTTCTATAATTGCGGTATTGAAATTCTTCATTTTATTGATTCTGTCGGTAGTATTAAAGGGCAATACGTGTGCTGTAAAGTGCTGATAAAAGTCAACCCTCAAAAGCTTTGAAGTCTTTATCATAATTGCAGCACCATCATGACAGCTATTATTTTGTGATCAACAGAAAAGCTTTTCAAGACATAGCTGATATGGTCAGCAAGGTCATGTGCAATAAGATTAAGTAATACTACAGTTAATATAACGGTGAACGAAATACGGCGACTAATGAGGCGCGCCGCATATTTTTCGGCGGATTTACGGCGGACGAAAATTCGGCGGCGGCTGGCGCGCGGCGCCGGCTGAGGGTCTACCCTACCCCCTCTCGGCGTGCCTGGCCAGATCAAGCAGCCGTACTTGGTCGCGAGTAGTCAAATGGTCAGTAACAGAACAGTCATGACAGACAGAGACAGAATAATCAGAGGAATACGAGCAGAGAAAATCAGAGTAGAGAAAAATCATAGTAGAGCGGTGCATTCAGAAATGCGCAGAGACGAGGAAAGCACAGCAGAGACGTGTCGATCCAAGTTCCAGTGCCAGACAAAAGATACATCGGGGGGGTACACACTTAGATGGAACCACAAGGTATGTCGTTGCATCATTGGCACGTCGCCATAACACGTTTAACTTTTCAACTGGGTGGGTCACTTGTACGCCACAGTATTTCTCTCTGGTCTCGCATAGACATAGACAGGGGTCGGCAACCTTTTGAGACGGAAGAGCCAAAAGTTATAATTTACAATTTTCTCAATTTTTAAAGAGCCACTAAAATTGTTGTTTCAATATTATGGTATTTGATTCGGCCGCAATTTGACATCGAAAGAGCCGCAGCTTGACATCGAAAGAGCGCATGCGGCTCGCGAGCCGCAGGTTGCCGACCCCTGATATAGACTGTTATAACCTGTACATTATACTATATAGTCTGTAAATAAATCTTGAATTATTCCACTAATGAACCCACGAGTCATTGAGTGCATACCTGAGAGAGAACGTCGTAACAATAAATTGTGTTGGTAAATTGAGGTTGTACTTTGTTGCAGGGCCGCTTTATTAACTAGGCACAGTAGGCACTGTGCCTATGTCCTACGGACTTTTCAAGGGCCTACGAAAGCCAGAACATAAAGGGAAAACAAGTTCAGAATGCCAATAAAATTGTCGAATGTTTGTATTAAGTAACTATCTATATCCGTGTGAGATGATCACCTGAGCAAGTCAAGCTGCAGTGCTGTAGATCTGAATATTACAGTATGTTAACTTTTTGGCTCTTCTTAGCAAAGTCGCACATGCCGTCCTCAAAGTTTATTTAGATTTCAAATCGCAAAGAAGTGCGGTTGCATTCTTGAAAACTATTAAAAATGAAGTGGGGGAGGGCCTACGACTTTGAAAGCGCCTAGGGCCTACGATGACCTTAAAACGGCCGTTGTACATTGTGTTGGTATAATGTGGTGGTACATTGTGTTGGTATAATGTGATAGTACATTGTGTTGGTATACTGTGGTGGTACATTGTGTCGGAATAATATGGTGGTACATTGTGTTTGGTATAATGTGGTGGTACATTGTGTTGGAATAATGTGGTGGTACATTGTGTTGGAATAATGTGGTGGTACATTGTGTTGATATAATGTGGTGGTACATTGTGTTGATACATAATGGTACATTGTTGTCATGTTGCGGTACATTGTGGTGGTACATTGTGTTCGTACATTTTGTTGGTACATTGTGGTGGTCCATTGTGGTGGTACATTCAGGTGGTCTATTGTGTTCGTACATTAAGGTCGTAAATTGTGTGGGTACGTTGTAGTGGTACAATGTGGTTGTATATTGTGGTTAAACTTTGTGGTGGTACATTATGTTGGTACATTGAGTTTGTACATTTGGGTGGTACATTGTGTCCATATTGTTATAACGCAGCTTCACCCCTGTCTTGATACGAGTGATGAAATAGTGTCATTCGCCAACAGCTTGGATACTCTGCATATAAAAGTATCCCAGCTGTGATTCAAGTGGCCGCGAGCTGTATTTTTCCCATGTCTACTCTAGATCACAAGGTCGCATTTTATAATATAGACCAAACCTGTTGTAGGCTAACTGCATCATTGTGTGAAACATAACTGTATTTTTGGCAATGAAGCTGATAGTTCTTGGACAGCTTTACCCAAATATAGCATACATAACTTCCTTCTGGATAGATAAACTATCAGACGGATTACTTGCTAGAAGGGCGCGAACAGAAACTTTCGCCTATGCCTAGAGGCTGTCTTAGTAGAACGCGGGGTCTAGGGTCAGTCTCATATGTGGGGACTAGGGCCAGAGTCAAACAAACGTTTAATTTTGCTACAGTTAGGTGTCCCCACACTGTTATGTTATATCTCTCTGTGTCCCCACACTGTTCTGTTATATCTCTCCCCACACTGTTATGTTATATCTCTCTGTGTCCCCACACTGTTATGTTATATCTCTCTGTGTCCCCACACTGTTATGTTATATCTCTCTGTCCCCACACTGTTATGTTATATCTCTCTGTGTCCCCACACTGTTATGTTATATCTCTCTGTGTCCCCACACTGTTCTGTTATATCTCTCATCCCCACACTGTTATGTTATATCTCTCTGTGTCCCCACACTCTGTTATGTTATAACTCTCTGTGTCCCCACACTGTTATGTTATATCTCTCTGTGTCACCCACACTGTTATGTTATATCTCTCTCTGCCCCCCTCACTGTTATGTTATATCTCTCTGTGTCCCCACACTGTTATGTTATATCTCTCTGTGTCCCCACACTGTTATGTTATATCACTCTGTGTCCCCACACTTTTATAGCTCTCTGTCCTCACACTGTTTATGTTATATCTCTCTGTGTCCCTACACTGTTATGTTATATCTATCTGTGTCCCCACACTGTTATGTTATATATTTCTCTGTCCCCACACTGTTATGTTATATCTCTCTGTCCCCACACTGTTATGTTATATATTTCTCTGTCCCCAAACTGTTATGTT
Organism: Bulinus truncatus; assembly: GCA_021962125.1. Taxonomy (NCBI): domain Eukaryota; kingdom Metazoa; phylum Mollusca; class Gastropoda; family Planorbidae; genus Bulinus; species Bulinus truncatus. Next base: position 3,355,367 of record JAGDYQ010000093.1, on the reverse strand, counting down.
ATATTTCTCTGTCCCCACACTGTTATGTTATATCTCTCTGTGTCCCCACACTGTTATGTTATATCTCTCTGTGTCCCCACACTGTTATGTTATATCTCTCTGCCCCCCTCACTGTTATGTTATATCTCTCTGTGTCCCCACACTGTTATGTTATATCTCTCTGTGTCCCCACACTGTTAATATGTTATATCTCTCTGTGTCCCCACACTTTTATAGCTCTCTGTCCTCACACTGTTATGTTATATCTCTCTGTAATCCCCCACACTGTTATGTTATATCTCTCTGTGTCCCCACACTTTTATAGCTCTCTGTCCTCACACTGTTATGTTATATCTCTCTGTGTCCCCACACTGTTATGTTATATCTCTTTGTGTCCCCACACTGTTATGTTATATCTCTCTGTGTCCCCACACTGTTATGTTATATCTATCTGTGTGTCCCCACACTGTTATGTTATATCTCTCTGTGTCCACACACTGTTATCTTATATCTCTCTGTGTCCACACACTGTTATGTTATATCACTCTGTGTCCCCACACTGTTATGTTATATCCCTCTGTCCCCACACTGATATGTTATATCTCTCTGTCCCCACACTGTTATGTTATATATTTCTCTGTCCCCACACTGTTATGTTATATATTTCTCTGTCCCCACACTGTTATGTTATATCTCTCTGTCCCCACACTGTTATAATGTTATATATTTCTCCGCTCCCCACACTGTTATGTTATATTTCTCTGTCCCCACACTGTTATGTTATATCTCTCATGTGTCCCCACACTGTTATGTTATATCTCTCTGTGTCCCCACACTGCTATGTTATATCTCTCTGTGTCCCCACACTGTTATGTTATATCTCTCTGTGTCCCCACACTTTTATAGCTCTCTAGTCCTCACACTGTTATGTTATATCTCTCTGTGTCCCCACACTGTTATGTTATATCTCTCTGTGTCCCCACACTGTTATGTTATATCTATCTGTGTCCCCACACTGTTATATGTAATATCTCACTGTGTCCCCACACTGTTATGTTATATCTCTCTGTGTCCCACACACTGTTATATTATATCTCATATCTGTGTCCCCACACTGTTCTGTTATATCTCTCTGTCCCCACACTGTTATGTTATATCTTCTCTGTGTCCCCACACTGTTATGTTATATCTCTCTGTGTCCCCACACTGTTATGTTATATCTCTCTGTCAACACACTGTTTTGTTATATCCTTCTGTCCCCACACTGTTATGTTATATCTCTCTGTCCCCACACTGTTATGTTATATCTCTCTGTCCCCACACTGTTCAATCTGTATGAAACCTTGGCTACTACCGTTCTATTGGATAGGCAAACAAGGCAACCGCCTAGCCTCCCTCCCGGAAGGGCCTCTCCAGTATTTAAGGATAATAAATAAATCTAATGCTAGGATGAATCAAAATGCATGCACTGCTATCATGATGCTTCATAAATATCTGGGGAGTCTAGAGCCTAAAGGCCCCCCAAAAAAACAGCCCACTTTGCCACAGACTTTGTGAAACGGATAGATGGGTGCAGGCCGATGTGAGGGGCCAGCACGGCAATTGAAGATGCTGTCTCAATATCACACTCACGGAACTGTACTGATTGCTGCAATATCACACTCACGGAACTGTACCATTGCTCAATATCACACTCATGGAACTGTACCATTGCTCAATATCACACTCATGGAACTGCTCCATTG